>JAUUDW010000038.1:244134-254406 GCA_032361385.1 Panulirus guttatus
TATGGTGTTTTGAAATCTAATATGGGGGATATGAGTGAGATTTAGAAATATATATAGGAACAAATTGCGTTTTTGCACTGTTAAAAGTAACCAGGTTACTGTCTCCCCAATCTGAGATGCTGCACAGGTCGGAATTAAAAGAGGAAACATGTTCAGTACGAGAAAGAGGAGGAGATGGAAAGTGAGTTGAAGTATGAAGAGTGGAATCATCGGCGTAAGAATGGATAGAGTTAGAGGTTGAAGAAAGAAGGTCGTTTATAGAGAGAAGGAAGAGAGTAGGCGATAGGACAGAACCCTGATGAACAACCCTATTAATAAGATAGGAGGGGAAAGTCTCTCTATCCATGACTACTACAATGGAATGGCCAAGGAGGAAGTTATGTATAAAAAGAAGAGAAATGAAAAGAAATTTGTTTAGGAAGCATGGACTTAGTCCAAACCCAGTCAAATGCTTTGGAGATGTCAAGGACTATGGCAAAAATTTCACTAAAATCCATAATAGAGGAGGACCAGAGGTGAGTCACATTGAGATCACCAGTAGACCAACACTGCAAAATCTGTCCTGGTCATCAGAAAGAATGGACTTGAATTTAAAGCGTTTGAGAAAGTGAGAGTTTAGAGAAGTTTCAAAGACTTTGGAGATGGCAGAAATGAGAGGGATTAAGAGATGGCAGAAATGAGAGGGATTAAAGCAATTCCTTTACTGAAGGATGGGCTATACCAAGGGTTGCATCCAAGTAAAAGGAAAGATCAGGGTTTTTAGACTGAGGAAAACAGGCAAGCAAGGATTGGAGCTATCTCAGAGGTATACTCCTTTAGAACTTGAGAAGGTCTGCAATCTGTGCCATATATCTTGCCCACCTGGAGCTGGGTGAGTACTTGAAAGATCCTGCTCGAGGAGAATATAGGAAATGGCATAGATTCATGGTTAGAAGATAGAAGCAAAGATTGGAAGTAGGTTCATCCAGAGTCAAGTTAAAGGAAAGTAATGCATCAAAAAGAATGGCTTGATAGAATTCGTAATGTTAGCAATAGACTGATCAGTAGAGAGGAGGAAAGGTTGAATTATTGAAGTTGTTGGAGATGTTTTTGGCTAGGGACCAAGGAAATTTGTTGGAAGAAGTCTTATAAATTCAATAGTCTTTTTATGAAGGTTTGCTTGACTTTTTGATTTTGAAGAACAGCTTTGCAGGGATTCATGCCAAAATGAAAGTGGATTGGGTTTCAGGGGAAGGGAAGAGCTTCAGAACTAGTATGCATTGTTCCTGATGCGACAGACATCAGAGCAAGAGTGATGAAACCTTGACTGGGTGGAAAATGATTTAGTAGAAGATGGACTGTAGAACTACTTCCTAGCCAAGATAAGACTTTGCTGCGTTCAGCGTAACTCAAGGCATCCCAACCAGAGAAGCAGTGCCCATCCCAGGGAAGTCACGAAAGAAGCTGCACAGGGATGACCACTGAGCTCTCCCAATGTGCCAGATTGGCATTTTATGGTCAGAAGACCCTAAGAAGGCAGAAATGGTGCATTGAATAGTGGGAGGGTTTAATGGTAAAAAAAGAGATCAAGAGTGTTGGGATTTTGGTCTTAATGGTCAGGAACTTGGGTAGGGTATTTAATTATTTGTTACAGATCATTAAGGATGGGTAAAGAAAAGGTTTCAATTCCTCAAGGATTATCCTGATTAAAGCCTAACAAATCCTTGTGGTGTACATTGAAGTACTTTTCCTAGAGAATCAAAGCATGTGGATTTGAAGAAAAAAGAGCTTTGTGGCAAAGAAAATCAAATGTATGAAGTGTTGTATACAGTTGGAGATATTGAGGGGAAATATGGATGTGAGGAATGAGCATCTAGATGAAAAAAATATGCAACCGGGTGGATGTGCTGGAAATGGTATCTTTGAGAATATTATGTGGTTTAAGGAGGGTTAATGTGGAAGAATGGAGTAAAAGATGCTTTGAGATGTCGGCAACTGAACAAACAGGATGGTATGAAGCTTCCCTAGGATACAATGAATTGGAGCAGTATGGTATATAGGGGATAACATGCTGTCTGTGGGCTGTACTAGGGCAAGTGAAGTGGTCAGGAAGAACCACAGTTGTGGATAATGGGCTCTGGTTTCAGTGAATTATATAAACATGATGGCTAGACAGTCAGTGTGAATGAATGAAGCCATTCTTTGTTTGTCCCTGGCACTTACCTCAAAGGAAATGGGGAACTAAAGGAAATGAAAGACAGAATGAATTTGAATATATGTTCACAGTTATGAAGTGATCTTAGAGATAAAAGGTTTTGCATAAATCACCCTGCTATTTAGTGAGATAGAATTTATCATAGTTGTAGACTTAGATGTATTGTTAAAAGAGAGGGCAGCGAAAAATGTGGGTGTTAGAATTTTTGACATTGAAATAGGAATGGCTGTTGATTTAAAAGCTACCTATTAATGTGGAATTTATTCATAGTTGTTTGACAAGAACAAGTGACACCCGCTTTAAGAAGCAAGCTTGAACATGGATTTCTGTATGTATTTAGTCATCCACATGACTTTTAGGATTTTTAAGCTCATGTGTTTAAAGTTATAGATCATAGTGATAAGATGTGAACATATTCATGTCAATAGTTGAAATTATTTGGCAGGTATTTTATCATTAGTCAGAATTTTTTCATTTGATATTTTTGTTGGAGAACTGTGTACCAATCTATCTATTCAGTATATCTGACACCTGTTCCCAACTGGAACTCCCTCAAGGGGGTAGCCTTGGCAATAGAGCCTCCATGACTAGTAAACACTGTTGCCACTTCTTATCCTTTAGTGCCTCACCCTTAACAGGCCTCTAGCAGAAGGCAAATCTAGCGCTGTGTTTACAGAGGCTCCTACATAATGTTCCTACATGTTCAGCTGGAGCACAATCATCCTTTTCTTAAGCTTACAGCATTTTAAAAGTATACAGGCCACCCTCTTTGGTTCTTATATCAGGCACTGTCTTTTCAAAAATTTACTTGTCCCATGATAAAACTTGCAGTACCCCTTTTCATAACAATAGATTCTAATCACTTATTGTAGTTACCTTTATGTAATTGTGTTTGTGTGGGGAAGGAGTCTTACACTCTTTGGACCCCATATTTTGAACATTCTCTTGCTGTTTAGATTTATTTAAGCTTTTCTGCATTAACCATGTCTTCAGTCTTTTTATTCCATTTATCCACCACCTTTATAATGTAAAAGTACTTCTTTACATCTTTTTTAACAAGTTTTATCTTTATATCAAACTATATCCTCTGAATGCCCTGTCCCTACATATCTTGAAGAATTGTGCACTGTATGTTGTTTTATGTATGTATTGCATTTGTGTGATCCACGCACAAAAAGACAAAAGGGCTTCATTCTATGCATTTTTGTGATCCACGCACAAAAAGACAAAAGGGCTTCATTCTATAACATGTATAGACAGACATCTGATAATCAAATCACAGGGTTTAGATAAAGTGCATTTGGTCATGTCACAGAAAGATTTTGGCAGAAAATATGTAATTAAAATGTAGAAGCATATTTTCTGTGGAAAATGAGAATTTAAACCATCATAGATAATCAGGCAAGAAAACATCAGTTCCTCTCAGCTTGAAATTACATCACTCACATTTTCTGGTGAAGTTTGATAAATATCTCCTGATCTAAAGTTCTTAAGGTGGTGTTAGAATGTTTTTTCAGCCACGTAGAGTTGTATGATGTAACATTAATTTTGCATTTGTATGAACAATCATATTTTAAACTTTTTTCTAAGTTCTTTTTCCTAAGTTGTGATGCATTGGCACTGAAAATAAGGTGGAAAAAAGTTGTAGCCCTGATGCCAGATTTCCTAAACTGCATATGTGTTTTCAGACTATCCAGTCACCAGAAGTGATCCTAGAGGAGGGAGAGGTTGGTGTAGGATCAACAGGACCTCCATCTTCTGTTCCATCACCATCTCTACCGGGAAGTGGTCTAGGGAACACATCCATTACCCCTGCTGGTATCGGGGGCCCACTTGCCCCCAGTGGGCCCCTCCCTCCTCAAGTAGCACTCATTCACCAGGCGCTAGCATTAGGATATCATCCCTTGCAACACTACTTTCCCCCAAGCCTCCTTGAACAGCAGCAGCAGCAGCCACAACAACATCCTGGAGTATCTCCTCCCAAAGACATCATCCACTTTCTAGATGTAATGAAAGCATTACCTCCTGGTGCTCGGTTACCATTGACATTGGGAAGTTCCTCTGGTGTTGGAGGAACTTCTAGTCTTGGGATAGGACTGCCTGGAGTAACTGGGTCAACAGCAACATCCACTGCATCATTAAGTGTGGCTAGGGATAAGAATGCTGCAGGTGGGATCACTTGTCATATTTGTGCCATGATATTACCATCATCACATCATTTGGAAGAGCACATTCGAATTCATGAAGAAGAGAAGCCTTACAAGTGTGATCAGTGTGGACAGCGTTACAAATACCAGTCAGCATTTCAACGGCATCAGGAACAGAACCATACTGCCAAGCTTCCTGGGGATAAACCATTCCGCTGTGGTGTGTGCGGTCAGTGCTTTAAGTATCACAAGAGTTTTACTAAACACCGCTCCAATCATGATGCACTTGATCGGATAATGAAAGCAGAGTCAGAAGAGGGTAGAATATCAAGAGGTATCCATGAATCTTACCTTCAAAGACTTTTGGTTAATGAATCCTCCAAAAGTGAATCTGAAGCTTCTATAACTTTAAAAGAAGAAGGTTTAGAGACACAGCTGGAAGAAGGGGCTGAGCGGCCGTCCACATCAAATCCCACCACATTTAATGCTGCCCTTCAAGCAGATAATCCAGAAAATGGTGTGAGAAAGTGTGAAGATGGGGAGGAAGAGGAAGAAGAAGGAGAGGTTGATGGCGAGGAGGAGGAAGGGGAATATGAAGAAGAAAACAAAGGTAAATTTGTTTATTGTGTTAAGTGCAAGTTGACATTCCGAGATGTGGCCAGTTTTGAGGGTCATTGCCGAGGGCCAACAGACTGCTCACTGGATACCCTACGTGAGGTGAGTGTGAATGATGGGCCAGGACTTTCTTGTCCGCCCAGCATAGCATCATCACCTCAGGCCTCACCCCGGTTGTCCCCAAGTAGTATCTCGGGACCACCTCGCTCTCCTCTCCCGGCCTCCACCCCCATGGCTATGCCATCACCTCCTGCCACAACCACTCCTATAGGTGGCCTTCCTCCGTCCTCATCTGTGGCATTTAGCACTGCCACTGCCAGTACCACCAGTGTAACCCCTGGGACCAGCACTCCTCCTGGCCAGAATAGTTTGTTTAAACTTGATTCAAGAGGGGCCATTATGCTGCCCCAAGCTCCTCTTCCTCCAACCTCAGATGCACGAGGGGACGAGGAGCGTCCTTTCAAGTGTCAGTTTTGTCAAAAAGGTTTTAAGGGCCGGGAAAACCTGAAGCTTCACATACGTACTCATACTGGAGAGAAGCCGTATAATTGTGGTGTTTGTGGCAAGGCATTTGGTGGCCGCTCTGATATGAATCGTCATCTGCGCATTCACACTGGCGAAAAGCCATATCCATGTAAAGTCTGCGGAAAGAAGTTTGCTCGTGCAGACTACCTGTCAAAGCACATTACCACGCACCTCGGGGTTCCATTTGCCAAGCCAGTGCATAGTTTGCAACAAAGTCTTCAAAATTTAGAAAATATGCAAAATCTACAAAATCTACATAAGTTACAAAATATGTCTAATGAATAATACCAAAATTTTCCCCAAATATTTAAGAAGATAAATTTTTATATATATATTTACATTCTTATAATAAATTAGTTGATATTGTAAGCACTAAAAGTGCCACTCCTGCTTATAAAGCAGTTAAATCAAAGGTTTTGAACCAGTGACAGTAACTGTGTTACATACCTAGTTTTTTAAATTTAGGTATCGATATTGTTGTCATATTTCTTATTCTCTAAAGAGATTAAAACTAAGTAGTTGGCTAGTGGTATATGAGGGTGAGCAGGCCAGGGGCACATCTGCAGCGTTGAGTATCCTTGTGATCTAGTCACTGCCCAGTGTTGCACGCAGAGCTTCACATCGTCTGCTGTGCTGACCATGAATATTTCAAGCCCAGTTACCTCTTTTATTATGTATTAATATCTTTTAGATTGATTGGTGTTCTTGAGGCACTACTGTGCTTCCCATCTCAATATTCATATGTTTTAATTTTGAGATTGCCCAGTGATGTAGACTGGGCTATGAGGCTTGAGGTCATAGTACAAGGTAGGTTAGTGTGGGCATGGGTTGTATCCAGTGCCCTATGGATTTGCTCTCCCTCTTACCACCAAACCATCTACACCACCTGCGTCACCTGGCCGCTTCCCAGTGCGACATGACTGCCAAAATCACCTCATGCCTACCTGCAAAGTCCCACTTTGTTCCCTCTCCATTGTTCTCTCCTAAACCCTCTTGATTTAGAGCGATGGCAGGGGCATGGGGCCTTGAACCTAACCAAGGTCAGTCTGGAGACCCGAGGTTGCCTCGCTATGGTCAGTGTTAGGCAATAGCTGTGCACATAGCCACAGGTGTATAACTATGTACTGGACTGTTTTTGCTGTGGAGGTTTCAAGCCTTCTCTATTGTCATTGTGGTCTGGTGTTGCGGAGGTTGCCTGACCTGTATACCCACCCCAGTGGATCATGATGGTGCTAGCATCAACTTTTGTGTGCACTTACCTGGTGAATACACATTGATGACCTCTTACTCGAATACCTAGGTGTGCTTTCCCTAAGTTAGAACTGAAAGGGGGAAAATGGCTCAGAATGATAGTTGTAGGTATTTAGTGTGGGGTTACCAGAGTGAGTGAGAGCCAGCCACTGGTGGTCCTTTGGGGCCTTGGTGGGATGTAGGGTGGGCTGGTGTTAATTGTAACAGTCTGGCTTATGACATGCCGGCCGGACTCTAAACTACTTGCTCGTGATAGTGTCAAGTACATACCATAGAGCATTTTTTGCACTGAATGGAAAGTTGACCAAGTCAACTAAAATTGAAAGCAGAGCTTGTTTATGGCATAAGTAACTGTTGAATTTTATTTGTACCATACCACAGATGTGTCCCTAGTGTTATTGATAGAAATTAGGAATACTGTAGGTGAGCCTAGCTCGTTAAACTGTAGCTTTTAGTCCTCCACCTGTTCTTTCCTGTGTGCATCACCTGTGACCGTAGAGGAGGCACGCGAGTCACATCCCACACACCTTTCATCTCTGTCTTTAACTCTTTCACACCTCATCCTTTTCTTAGTTTGACAAACTTTTCTTGTCTTTCAGTTATGAAACTATGTCATGATTGACAGGGCAACATTGTCAGTCAAACCTTAGATCTGTCCAGCTATGGTAATAAATGGATTTTAGGAATTACCAATGATTTAAATTATTGTGAATTTAAATGTACACAGTAGGCATGGTAAATTCAATACTGATCCATGTTTGTTTGGCTCTGGGGAAGTTCAGAAGTTGAATGGATTAATGTTTGGCTGAGATTGTTGCATTTGAGCCTTGGCTCTTGAGTGAGTGCAAGTTTTAGTGATGTAAGGTCAGCCAAGCTGCGACTGAGGACGGCATGTTAGGAGGAGCTACACCACATGCACACCTTGTTGGTCTGTGATATTGTGAAAAGTTTGTTGGGTCCCATGTGCTGCCTTCCATAAGGGTTTGTGGGTAGCAGCAGGTAGGGGGCACCCACATTTCATGTCCAGAAGGAAAATTGTGTTAGGCTGAGAATTCCTTAGAATTCATGTGTTAATGACTAATGTCTGTTACCAAAATGAGTCATGTAATGACGAAGTTGATTGTTCTTTGTAGCATTTGAAATGCTGAAGTGCTTTTTCCAGTTACTGGATGGTAGTTATTTGTTTAAATGAACTGAATGGTAATTCAGTTAAGTAGAATGTGGCACTACAAATCTTCAAGCACCAATGCAATAGCAGCAGCAGAAAGTGTTGTATTACCTTGTGTAGGTATTATGTTAGTCTGATGTTAATTTCATGTGGGGAGTTGCTAATCTATTTTTATTAATTTTCCCTGTAGTGGTAAGCTGGTGATAAGTCAAAGTGCCTTGTGACTTGTGATAAATTGTGGATGGAGGGGCATGCTTGCTCTCTCATTTGAAAATAATTGCCAAGTTCCTGAATACATGGGGATCAATTGCTGTAACTTTTCTTTTTAAGCTTACTTTACAATGTTATGATTACGTTGATAAAATTTTTCTTAATGTTCAATCTTACGCTTAAATTTTTGACATGTAGTGTACTTGTATTTTTTGTATGATGGTAATTAGTAATTTTTCATTCTTGTTAGGCCACTTGGTGCTTGATGCATTGGTTCTGCCACATTCAGAATGGCAATATAGAACTGCTAGATTTTGGTGTCTGGTAATATTTTACAGGAGCCTCTTGGGTGAAAGGAGGTGTTGTTATTACCCATGAAGATACAATGTGCATGTAACCATTATTGGGAAATAACCATTTGAGACACAACTTGAGGCCCTTCCATGACAGGCAAAGTGGATCATACTCAACAGCAGCATCAGAGCAACAGTGAGGCATCAGTCAGGTTAAACCATAGCCGCAGAATGTAACAGTGTAGCAGCATTGTTGTCAGTGGTGTAACTACAATGGCAATTTTCACAATTTCTAAACTACTTATAGGTAATAAATGTGTCCAAATTCAGATCTTGATAGTTGGTCTTCATGGAAGTAAAAATTGTTTGTGCAGTCAAACCCTGTTGATTGATAGTGGTTTGTTGCAGGATTGTATACATAAATGTTTTTGAGTTAATATATTGGCAAAGCCCCATGTAAAGGCTACAAGAAGTTGTGCAAAGTGTGACTTTACCAATGAAGCAGAGGATAAGCCACAGTGAACCCTCCACAGTGTAACATAAGGCTGATGTGGCCGTCCCGGGAGCTGTCGAAAGTCCAGGCACCTGGGACATCAGTATGATCAAAGCTAATATCTCCTTTTAGTTTAGCAGATAATTCTTCATACCAGTTTTGTGGCAAGATTTTTTTACCTGACTCTTTTATATAAAGAGGATTTTTATAATGTCATGTCTTACAGGAATCCTGATCTAACCTTGTTGTTATTTCGAAACCCAAACAATATTTGACATGGTTCCTATTGATGTCCCATTTTATCCTGTTATGGTGTACAAATCAACTCCTGTGGATATGTACCAGATATCTGCAGCATTTACAAGCTCAAGACCACACAGCCACTACTTGCTTTTCCATTTGTAAGTGAACCACAAACCAGGACTGCATTATGCAACAGTCTGGTTCACTGGTGACTGTTGTGTTAGTACCACATCTAGCTGCCCTCTTTTAATAGATTCCTGTGACAGCTTCTCGGGATGCCTGCATGAGGTTCAACAAACTCCACTTGATATGAGGACGCAACAGTGCCTCCACCATGTGTTCAAACCAACAGATGGCTGCTGTGAGTTCCTCAATATGCTACCAGCGATTTGGAAAAAGTATATTGGGCATTGTGGGAACTAGGCATTTGATTGTAGATACCTGTGATGACAAATTTTTACATGATCTTTCAGTTTTTAAATGATGATAGGTAACTTGTACTTCTTTTATATGAGAATAGTTGAGCAATATTCTTTATATTTCAGTGCCCAGTTTCCAGTTCTCAAATTGTTGTACTGCACTGGTAGAGTGTTCAGGGAATCACAATGGCTTGCAGAATTGTACAATAGCTAGTTGACAACCAAGGAGGTGACTCAATGAAATTTACCATCAGTTTTGAAATATATTTTATCATCTAACCCCTGTTATAATTTGGACTAAGTGCATAGTAGAGTTTCTTCAGTATACCAAAAAATTCATATACAACATATTTGTTTTTATATGTATCTGAAAGTGTGTTTGTGTGTGTATGTAATATGTATATGAAATCCCTGTAAGTTTGAAGGTGAATAAATTGTATGTATATATATACTGGAACATATATATGTATATATAAAATATATATATATGAACGTATATGTTGTATGGATTATCTGATTTTTTGTGCAACTTTGAGGCTTGAATTATGCTGGTTGGTGTGTTCTATGTTTAATTTCATTTAGATCAAAACTTATTCCAATACCTAATTGCATCTACCAGCATTTCAAAAATTTGAGAATGAAATTATTAAGCTGTGTATATATATGTCTACATGAATAAATATATACATTGGATACACATATATATATGTATAT
>JAUUDW010000039.1:2267-15428 GCA_032361385.1 Panulirus guttatus
CCTCAGCTGCCCGTGCCGTCTCAGCTAACATAAAAAAAAAAATATATATCCTAAATAGTTTACTTATAGACAATGCAATAATTTATCTTTTTTATAGGTGAACTATAGAATCA
Organism: Panulirus guttatus; assembly: GCA_032361385.1. Taxonomy (NCBI): domain Eukaryota; kingdom Metazoa; phylum Arthropoda; class Malacostraca; order Decapoda; family Palinuridae; genus Panulirus; species Panulirus guttatus. The sequence goes on from JAUUDW010000039.1 coordinate 2,381, forward strand.
ATTATATTGCAAGCTAACTTGAGAAAATTGTTGAGAAAGCAAGGAAATTGGGTGCAAAGAGAAAATTGTTAAGAAAGCTAGGAAATTCGGTGCAAATACTAAAACATTAGATGTGCTGTATCAGGAATGTGTAATGAAGCAGATGGAGAACATCACGCAAGATGCAACTCATCTTCTACACCGATACTATGTATTTTTAAGGTCAGCAAGAAGATCTTCTCTGCCTACACAGTGCTCCAAAAGATTCAGGAAATCATTCGTACCAAATAGCATCCTACTGTTTAACCATCAAGAGTTGCTGTAACTCCTGTGTGATATACCTTGTGACTGCAATATATGATTCGTTGTGTGATAGTTTATGTCGTACTTTTATGTGATATTCTATAATTTTTTTTTTATACATATTCGCTATTTCCTGCATTAGCAAGGTAGTGTTAAGAACAGAGGACTAAGCCTTAGAGGAAAATCCTCACTGGCCCACTTCATTGTTCCTTCTTTTGGAAAAGTAAAAACAGGAGGGGAGGATTTCCAGCCCCCTGCTCCCTTCCCGTTTAGTCGCCTTTTATGACACGCAGAGAATATGTAGGAAGTATTCTTTCTCCCCTATACCCAGGGATATTATTTTATGATTCTTATACTTTTACCTGTGAATTGAGCTCCTAGCCATGTATGCAATTTGACAATAAAGACATTTTATCTTATCTTATCTTGTCTCATCTTATGAATAAGTTAAACAGCCATTGTGACATCACATGCCCCAGCTGCAGACTACCTTCAATGGAACCACTTATTCTCCTCTCTTCTTAATCTCACACACATGCCTTACCCTTTTGAGAAAATCTCCTCACTGCTTCTTGCAGCTTTCCTCACACATCATATATATATAACACTTCAACAGAGCTTTTCTAACAACCCTTTAATATGTTTTCTTCAGATCCATAAACACCTCATACAAATTCTGTTTCTCAAAGTCTTTCTCACACACATTCTTCAAGGCAAACACCTTATCCACTCATGCTTTACCACTCCTGAAACCACATTGTTTTTCTCTAATCTGATCAATCTGATGCTCTGAGCATGCCACCACCCTTTCAACTACCACTTTCCCATAGAATTTACCAGCTACATTCAGCAGACTTATACCTCTAATTTAAACTTATGCTTTTGTTCCCTTTTCCTTTTTACATTGGTACCATGCAGGCATTCCATCAATCCTCAGGCATCTAACCATGAGCCATACATACTTTGGAAATCCTAATTTACCAGTCAATAACACAATCACTCCTTTCTTAAGAAATTCAACTATATTTTAATCTACTCTGGCTGCTTTCCTGCACTTCATCTTTTGCAAGGCTTTAATCAGTTTATCTCATTTTTACAAATTAATTGCCATGATTCTCTCACTTTGCATACCTTCCCATTCAAAATCATCCCACATATGGCATGTTATCATTAAACACATTCTTTGGGCGTTCAAAATACTCACTTTATCTCCTATTCATCTCATTTCTGCCTATTACCATTTACCCATTTGTACCCTTTACCAGTGTTCCTATTTATTCTCTTGTTTTTTCACACTGTTTGCCTCATTCCAAAATATTTTGTTGTTCTCTCTTAAGTTTGCTGATAGTTGCTTGCCCCTGCTCCTATTTCCTCTCTTTTTCAGCCCCTGCACCTTCCTGTTGACTTCCTGTCACATTCTCATGTACTTCTGCTAATCATTTGCACTCCTTCTGTGCAAATAGCACCTTCACACCTCTTTTTTTCCTTTCACAACAAGTTAACTTCCTTATCCCACCATTAATTACCGTGTCTCACCCGTCCACCTCCCACCTTCTGCATGTCATCTGCTTGTAAGAAGGGCTTCCATAGGTATTGCTCATTCCTTATCTACTTCCCCTAGTTTCATTTACTCATACCTTTTTCCCTTCTACACTTAGTCTCAGGTATCTCTTCATTCATACTTCTATTTCAGGCTCATACACTTTCACTGCTCTGCTCATCCATATCATTTCCTATTTTCCTATATGTATATATTATTCCTGGGTATAGAGGAAAAAGAGTGTAGTAATTCCTATATATTCTCTGTGTGTCATACAACGTGGCTAAAAGGGGCAGGATAGGAGAAAGTTGGAACAGAAGGAGCCAAGAGAGGAGTGCTCATCCTCCTTGAAGGATTTCACAAGGATGAGAAGGGAGGGATTGGCATATGTTTGAGGAGAGGAGCTTGGATGTTCTAGCTCCTAGTGAAACAGAGCTTCAGGGAAAAGGGGGAAGAATGTTTTGGGAATGTCTTAAAGGTAAAGTCAGGAGTTAGAGTAAGGGCTAGAACTGTGGAAGGGGTAGCATTTTTGCTAAAGAAGGGGTTTTGGGAGCATGTAAGTCAAGTTAGTGAGCCCAAGACTTATTTAGGTAAAACTGAAAGTGGATTATGCACCTGAATTTAAGAGGAGCAAGGAAGAGAAGTGAGTTTTCTAGGAGGAGCTGAGTATTTGTCAGCAGTTTTGATGTAAGGGATTGAGTATTAATATTGGAAGATTTTAATGCATGAGTGGGTAGTGTGACCATCATTAGTAAAATTGGTTGTCATGGGGGATACCCAGTGATGTGATGAAAATGTGAACAGCTTGTGGAGTTACGTTCTGCAAAGGGACTGGTGATTGGGAATACCTAGTTTTAAAAGAGGGACATCATAAGTGTATGTGGATGAGTAAGGTTGATGGTAAGTGGGCATTATTAATTACAAACTGATAGGCACATGAAAGAGAGTAACTCTCAGATGTAAATGGGCTGAGACAGGGCCCCTGAGAGCAATTTTATTAGGGGGTACAACGTTTCCTTCGGGCCCCCTTCCCTTCTCCATTAGTCATCCTGTTTTTATCCATTACAGTTTTATGCCATGAGCTGTAAGGCCAAAAAAGGCACAGAAGATGAGAGAGGGGTGGAATAGAATGCTCTGTTGATATTCTGCATTTTCTGAGATCCCAGGAAATTCCCGGACCCCCTTTTGTACCCCTGGGCCTGAGTACGATGTACCCCCTGCATCCCCCTCTCAGAGGCCCTGGGCTGTGTGGGGGAGCTGGTGGGATGTCTGACCATTACTTGGTGGAGGTCATCATCAAGGCTTGAGATAGGGAGAGGATGATATGGGTAATAAGTGGATGGTAAAAGTGAGTGATCATGGAAAAGAAGCATGTCTTGAGGAGATGAGATTCTGTATGTGGAATGGCAAAATGTGAAAGTAAATAAAGCTAGTGAAGTGTGTAAGGAATGGATGGTACTTAGGGAAGCACTGCTTACTTCTTTTTAGAGAAGTTTGTGCATGTAGAAGGTGGGATGTGGGCACATGGGAAAGGGTAGTGAGTGATGTGATGAGGAAGTGAAGTTGTTGGGGAAAAGGAATAGAAAGGTTTTTGGGTGTTACTTGTAGGGAGAGGAGTGTAGTGATAAGCATACTTACAAAAGCAAGCTTTAAGAGGTCAAGAGAAAGGTACTGTGGCAGAGGGCATTTGAGAGTTGGAGTGAGCAAGTTTTGTGAAACATCAAATGGGTGCATCAGTGAAGGGGTAGTTAGGGAAGTGTTAATAGATAGAGATGAGGTGAAGAGAAGATGGAATTAGTATTTGAAGGTCTTTGGAATATATTTGATGATCGTTGGGCAGAACTGTAGTAATTTGAAGGAAATATGCGAAGTGAGAGAGTCATGGCTAGTGGTATAGTGAAAAGAAGAGGTGTTGAAAGTCTTGCATAAGATGAAATGTGGAATAGTGACTGGAGTGAATGGCATTGTAGTTGAATTTCTCAAGAAATAGGGTGACTGTGTTGTTGATTGGTTAGTTAGGATTTTAAATGTGTGTATGGATCATGGTGAGGTGTCTTGAAGATTGGCGGTATGCCTCTATACTTTCATTATATAAAGGCAAGTGGGACAAAAGTGGATGTTCCAGTTACAGAGGTATAAGTTTGGTAATTGTACCTGCTAACTTGTATGAGAGAGTGGTGATTAAGAAGGTTGTGGTATGGATGCAGCATCAAATTAAGGAAGAAAAGTGTGGCTTTAGGAGTGGTAGAGGGTATGTGGATAAGTGTTTGCTTTGAGAAATTTTTTTGACAAATATTTGGAGCGAGCAATGGATTATTTGTATGTAGCAGCTATAGATTGGAGAAAGCATGTGATAGAATTTAAAGAGATGCTTTGAAGAAAGTTTTATGAATAAATAGCATAGGAGGAAAGCTACTTGAACTAGTGAGGACTTTTTACAAGAGAGTAAGACATGTTGGTGAATAGGAAGTTAGGAGGTTGGATGGCTCTGGGTGAAGGTGAGTGTGTGATGTGACCATGACTGTTTGGTTTGTCTATAAATGGAGTAGTGAGGGAGGTGAGTGTGAGGGTCTTGACGAGAGTGGCAGGTCTGCAGGCTGTCAAGAGTGAGTCTGTTACTGTTTGCTAATAACTTGACTCTGGTGGGCAGAATCGAGTAAGAAACTTTTTTTTTTTAATGTTGAAGGCCCCAGTCACGGACAAAAGTCCACATCAAGGATGGGCCCTAATTGAACAGATATAGAGAGAATTGAGAAAGGGGGAAAACAGACAGGGAAAGTATTTACATATTTTTGAGAAAGTGAAAAACCTGTCTCTTAAAATGAGCCAGGTCATAGTTATTGGGAAAGACATGAGAAGGTAGAGTTCCAAAGCTTCGATGTGTAGGGAAAGAAGCAGTTATCAAAACGGCACACCCTTGAGTTCCCGATGGCCACACAATAATCATGTGATGCAGCAGCCTGCCGAGTATTCTGTGGTCTAGCTAGTGGTGGGGGCACACAAGCAGCCAGCTCTCGGGAACAAAAGCCAAAGTAATGGTGAAGTGTCAAATGCATTCTGTTAGTCCAGATACAGAGAGTCAACCCAGCCTTCCCTTTTGTCCAGGACTGAGGTCACTATTATGTAAAACTCAAAGAGGTTAGGTACATGACCTCCTTTCCCTAAAACCATACTATCTCTAACTCTGGAAATCTCTCCTACAAAGAAAGTCATCCACTTGCCTTCTAATGACCTTCTCCAGAACCTTACACACAAAACTCGTTAGAGAGACTGGTCTCTAGTATAACACCTGCTTCCAGTCTCCTTTCTTAAATATAGGTATGACACTTGCCCTTTTCCATTCCTTGGCACTGCGCCTCTCTCTAGTTACATCTTGAACAGTAATTCAAGTGGTTTATTAAGTGCATGTACACACCTCTTCAGCACATATGATGAAATTTCATTAAGGCCATGAGCTTTGTATGAGTCAAATCCTTTTGGTGTTCTGTTGATATCTTTTCTAACCATGTCAATGATTTCCTAAACCTCCTCCCCATTCCATCTCTCTGGCACTGGGGCTAAAGTGTCTTCCACTATGGAGTTTCTTGTGTGAGGCACTGGTGGACACAAGTATGTGTTATGCAATGTTCAGTTTGAGGGAGAGAATGCTTGATGTACAAAGAAAACTAGAGAGACACAGCATACAAAGTTTTTTATATCGTTCGCTTAGCAGCATGTGGTATAATTATCAGGTGTGTATGGTTGACTGTGGCTCTGTGTGTTGGGTGCATTGCAGTTAGTGAGGTGTGGAAGAATATGATGTCAGCACTGCAGTATAATCAGAGTGACACAATGTGCTGGCTATTACAATGTGCACTGTGATTACTCTATGTGTAATACAGGGAGACAGTTTTACAAATGTATTGCCCTGTCTCTTAATCTTGTATTTATATCATGTTTCATGTTATATATACATACACATACATGTATAGACAATCCAGCTTATGACATGTATTCATTCATTAACCAACCCTAAAGGGGAAGATGAAAAGCTGGGATGGCTGCCCTAGCCAGGACTCAAACCTGGGCCTGTCAAACTGGTGGATCACAGATATAACCACTACACCACAGAGGCTTTTGACAGTGGGCTGGAAGTGGTATAATATGCTGAAAGTAGTATACTGTAGTACTAGGTGTGGTGCAGTATTATGGTTGTGCTAAAGTGGGTATACTGTAGTTCAGAAATATGGTACAGTATGCTTAGGTGTGATATGAGCCTGCATTACAAAGATTTGGTGTTGTACAGCATTTTAAGTTCACCATACTGGTCTCAGTGTGATGCAATGTGTTGGGTGGATGTAAAGTGTTAGGTATGGTACACTACTTAATATAGTACAACCTACTTGGTGTAATATAGTGCTGGAAGTGGTACACTATATTCCAATGACAATAGCATGAGCTGGGTTTGGAGTAATCTGTTATGTATGGTAATGCTATTAAAGTGATCTATGTCCTGCAATTCAATGGTACTGATCAGCACAAAAACATTTTGCAGTATGATGTGCTATGTGTAGTAAAGCACACACAGCAAGGTATAGTATACTTAATGTGGTTCACTGGGCCCAGATAGGAATATGGTGACAGAAAAGTTATGGTATGTTTTCAGAATGGTGAGCTCTCCAAAGTGACCAGTATTAGATACACTGTGAGAGTAAGGTGCAGTGAATTGGTTAGGATATATTGTGCTGGATGACATAAAGTGAGACAAGTATACTAGTTTGTAGCATGTGGTTTGATATAGGTTTGGGTATGGTAAAGTTTGCTCTTCTGTGGTACGGTGTGTGGAATAAGGTACATTATGTTCCTGGTGTTTCAATCTATAGGTTGGGAAGCAGTATGCTGGGTTCAGTATACAGCTAGGGATACTTTGAGTTTGGTAAGGTATAGATTTTTGGGTGCAGTACACTATGCTGAGAATGATACATGAAGCCAGGTCCAACAATTACCAATTTGTATAATACAGGGTAGAAATGCTGCACTCAAGGGAACATGAACTTTCTTTATCATCACACAACTTTTTAGATTTCTGCATTCAGAGTTTCATCACTTAGTTTATTCCAATCATCCACAGCAATGATACTATAAAAGTATTCCTTTACATTTTTTCTTATCTCTGGGGATAAGGAAAAAGAATACTATCCATGTAACTCCTGAGTGTCATAGAAGGCATTTTGTGGAGTGGAAAGTGGGGGGTCAGGGAATCTTCCTCTCCTGTATTACTACAGAAAAACAGAAGCCAAGTGAGGATATTTCTCCAATGTCTCTGCCATCTGTTCCCAATACTAACTCAATACAGAGAACAAGTATGAAAAAATAATCTTTTCTGAAATGTTTCTGGCTAAAATTCTTGTTATGACCACTGGTTCCTGTTTCTTTGTATCTTTTAATGAACTTTTGACTATCAGCACTGTCAGATGGATTTGAAATTGAAATCTGTAATCAAGTCTCCCAATCCTCTCTTTTCCAAACCAAGCACCTTTACAAACTCTACCCTCTCCATGTAATTCAGCTCTTTTATTTTAGGTACCATCCTCTGGATCTTTTCTACTAGATCTTTGTTTCTTTGAGAGAGTTGACCAAACATGTGATGCCTAATCTAGGTTTCAAATAAGTTGTATACAATTCATTAAATATCACCCTTATTCTTTCTCTCAAGCTAAACATGTTTCACATTCCTCTACTTCATCATTCAGACCTTGTTCCATATCTTACTGTTTCGTGTGCTTAAATGCAGTTCTAATATCAACCAGGTGACAGTCTACCCTCTTAACAATTTATAAGTATTTAAGTTGGGCATAATGTCATACTCCAAGCCCCCTTTCACACATAAATTTATGTAAACTTTTTCTAGCAAGATTACAGTTATATTAAGGCATTTCACTGCATTCCATCTTTATTACTTTGCATTTGTTTGCCATAAATTTAAAAAATCATCTATCAAACCAATGCTGAAGTTTATCTAAATCCTTTTCTAACATATCTTCATTATTCCTTGCTTGAGACCTTAGAACCATCCACAAACATAATCATATATGAGCCCAAAGATTAGTCCAATCCTTCTTGCAATTCATTTACAGACAAAGAGCAGAAATAGCTCATCGCTCACTGATAATCACAATCCATTTAGCATCCATTAATATAATTCTTCATTCACTTAAAGAGTTTCCACCCTCTACCAGCCTGAAAATCCAATTACTTTACTGGTCTCCTGTGTGGAATAATGACAAATGTCTTCTTGCATTTAAAAGATTTGTTACACAAGGTATTTCTCTGGACCCACAATGCTTCTCAGCCATGTCTTTCTGTTTATCTTCCAGTGCAAAGTTGATTATGTATACTGAGAATGAAAAACTGTTTTTAGTGGTTCAAGGGAGGGCTCAGACAGTAGTAGTATCAGCCCCTCCCACAACCTTTCCCTCTCTGATAGACCTTCCTCTTTTAATATTCACTATACCAACATTCATGGTCTCTCTAGTCACCTCTCTTCTGTAGAACACCATCTGTCTGGTACCTCTCCTAATGGCCTCATTTACAAATATCCACTCTCTAACTGTGACATTCAGTGTAGTGAAACCAGAGCCTACCATCCATAGCCAAGACCCACAGACTATTCTGTGGTTGACAATGACTGTTTTACATGCCTTAATTCAACCCAATAATAGCAAATTGCCCACACCATATATCACATTAATCCAATTCATTCTCTCCCATGCACACATCTCACCCTCCTGCATGTTCAGACCCTCTCCTTCTGGTTTACCCCTCCTTCTCACTCCCTTCACTTCTAATATAATCATCCTTTCCATGCATATGAACCACTTCAGCACTCCTATCTGGCCCTCTGATATCAGACAGTACTTACTTTGATCTTACAGTGTTATTCCTTACATAATCACCATGCCTTACACCACATATTGTCCTTTAGCATTTCATTTCCAATACATCCTACCTCTTCCTTTCTTATGCACAGCATTACAATTTGGACTGGGCACTGTACTGGGTCTAGTAAAATGAGACTGGGATGGTGTAGAGTGCTATATATGATGCATGTGCTGGGTCTAATACACAGAGTTTAGCAAGATACAGTTTGCTAGACTTGGTATATGGACTGAGCCTGCTACACTGAGTTTGGCATGATACAATGTGCGACATATAATACATTGAACAAGGTACAGTATTACAGTGAAGTCAAGTATGACAGGTATGGTGAACCCTATGGCATTATGAGCAGATTACAGTACTGGTTTGGGAGTTTGGTTATATATGATGGATAAGGTAAAATTGACTGAGGTAAACTATAATGTGGTACAACCTTCTGAGTATGGTATTGCTGGCTAAGCTGGGAAGAGTGTATTGCATGTGATACAGCATGCTAGTCATCAAAAGAAATAGTGTAGTAAATTGTGCCACATGCTGCACATTGCCCTATGTGTGATATTTAGATAAATGTGATAAAATGTATTGGGCATAGTGTGTAAGTTTGTTTTCTTTGAACACTGGTATGAATGTAGTACAGCATGGCAGTTGTGTCATTGGAACTAGATGTGACAAGCATGCTAGGTGTGGCACAATGTGCTGGGTGTGATACAAAGTACTCAGTTTGGTACATAGTGCTGGGTGTAATGCAGACTTATGGATATGGCATAAGGCACTGGGCGGATTACAGTCTACTTGCTGTGGTACAAGTTACTGGGTTTAGGAAATATGTTATGGGTGAGTGATGTGGTACAATATGCCAGTCAAGAGTCTGGTTTTTACTAAACAGATGCAACCCAGTTGAATAACTGAAGTCTGTTTAATTTGATGAAGCAGAAAATAGCACCATGCTGCAGATATGTTGGCTTGTACAGCTGCAACTCATTTTCTATTAATTTTCTTTACCTTTCATTGTTTGCAAAAAAAAAAATCAATAAAGAATGCCAATTCCTCTATTACATCTAACTATAACTAAATTTGAATTGTAACTTTAAAAGGTAACACTGCTGTTCTGTTGCTACAGGGTAAGGTAATGCGACTCTGGGAGATATGTTAGTGATTAGTGACTGAAAGGTGCACCAAGCTAGTAAAGGAGAGTTAGTAACAAGAGAACCCACATTAAAGTTTTGAAGACTACGGCTGAAAATGCTTCTATCCTTATACAAAATAAAGTTAACCTTCCAAAAACAATTCTATATACAAGCTATATACAAAACAGAGCATTTTATCTCAATATATAATTACCATGACTACACAAATAAAAAAATTCCCAATACAAAATATATTGAAAGAATTCTATTTCTACTGACCCTTCTTATATAAAATTCTTTCTCAATAAAGATTCACTTTTCATCAGACCCTATTAATGAACTCATTACTGTTGGCACAATATGATATATAAGAAAAAGCTTTGGTAGTTCTCTAATACAGAATTTCTGAATTAAACACGTACCCCACAACTGTGTTCTGTGGGAGTCTAGTATACGTGGTTTTAAAGTTAAGAGATTCACTCTACATTTCTTTAGCCTAATGCGGAGAAGGCTATTCAGGGCTCAGGGTATAGATACAGGTTATATACATATTACAGAGGGGGTTGGTGGGGAGGCATTTGACTAACAATCCTGAGATTCAAACATTATGATATTAAACAACAGACTACTAACAATATGCTTCTACAATATTAAGTTAGCATCATTACAAAAAAAACACTCATAAGAGCAGCAGAAGGCAAGAGACAGAACAAGAGAAAGTGGACAAGACAGATACAAGCTAAACTTCTGTAGGACTGACTACAGTAGCAGAGATGAGGCTAACCACAGCAAAGACACCCTGACCAGACTGAGGGAGAGCAGGCTGTACCTTTCTCTTCTTGGGTGACATCTCCACCTCGTTGGTGTCCTTCTCAGTGTTGGCGATGATGTTGGCATTGACGTTGTTATCGTTGAGGACCCGCTCCTTAGTCTCCACCTGTTGCTGAAGACGCCAAATTCACAATAACCAACTGAATGCTGGGACTGGCTTTGCTTAATCTGAATGGTGCAGCTTGCCTACCACTGATATATATTACTAGTGCAGGGTGTATTTGCCAACTTTACTAACTAGTGGGGGGTCAGAGACGTGCTCATTGAAGTATTCAGCACTAGCAATCTTTCTACTATTCACTACTCGAGATATACAAAATTACCAGACAGTGATACTGAGACAGACATGAACCTAAGACGCAGCATCCCAGAACACCACACTGTGGTCTGTGGGCGCACCAAACTAACACGAGTTACATGAATTCAGGAGCGGGAAGTTTGTACAGCAGAAAGATATAAGCAGTGGGTTCTATGCTACTGTGGTCCAGCTACCCCACCAGCCCCTCTCAGTCTCATATCCCAACACTGACTTACTGCCTGCAGAGTGTGTCTCTGGCACCACGTTCTGATGAACCTGATTATTTAATATCAGTCACATACCTCCTTGGTCTCATTATTATCAATTATCAATGCTTATTCTTACAATAAATTCTGTCAGAAACTACAAAGGTTTGAATGCTTGAATAAGACAGAAGTATCATGATGAAGACAGCCATAAGCTTATATAAAGATGAAAGCAATGTCAAAATGGAGCACTGGGAATGATGCAGTTGCCGCACCTGATTGATGTTAGGCTGTGGTTGGTGGAGGACAGTGTCTCTTCGTCGACGTCTTCGTGGATCATGGTCACGGTCATGAGGTGCCTCAACATTTTCCTGATTGTCTACAGAACCCAACACGTTGTCATCAAGCATGTTATCTGTCATGCCACCTCCACCATACACCATTCGACTGTTGTGAGAAAGAAGCATTAGCAACAATCTTAAAGTAAAGTTTGGCTTGATATTCTTATTTTGAGTATATTAAAGACTCAATAACTCCCATCGAATTTCAAGTCATGTATGCTCACTTTTGCATAATATAATATTTATAAGTATGAATCTACTTAAGCAACTTAGCAATAACAACTAAAGCAATTAAGAAATTAGTTGAGAAAACGGTTCATGAATTAGTCAAAATAATACTAATCTATTCAGCTTTCTTAATAGTAACCATCACATCTGTAATGGTATCAAAAAGAACAGTGCATAAGAAACTCAGTGATGAAGGAAAAAGTTAGGGGATAACTTAAGAGGTGCCAGTTTGAGGGAAGTTCAGAGAGAAAAAGATTGGGACCTACTTAGGTAAGACATCTGATCTAAAGTCTACATATGTTTGAAAGTATGTTGTACTTAGTAAACCCCTCTGGATTAGGATAGATCACAGGCTGTTAACCACTTGTCCCTCTGCAGGGCAGAAGAACAGGTTAGTTGGGGTGTGAGTATGAAGGAAGAATATTTGGAGGAAGCGAAGTGATAGGGCTATCTTGGAGTAGACATGGTAGTGAATGAACCCATAAAAGCAGCAGTGAGTTAAGGGTGGGTGAAGGGGGTAAGGTTCCAGAAGCATTATGGAATATGTGGAGAGGTCATTATCTGGAAGGGCAAAAATGGATGTATTTGAAGGTATAGTGGTCCTAACGATATTGTACTGATGCGAGGCATAGGATAAAGATGAGGATGTGTGGAGGAGGGTAGATGTGTTGGAAATGAGATGTTTAAGGACAGCGTGTGATGTGAGGTGGTTTGACTGAGTAAAAAATAAAAGGGATAAGAGAAAGGTGTGATAAAAATAAGAGTGCACTTGTGAGAGCTGAAGAGGGTATGTTCAAATGGTTTGGGCACATGGATAGAATGACAAAAAGGACATATGTGTCAGAAGTGAAGAGGGAAAGAAGAAGGGGAAGTTCAAATGTGAGATGGAATCATATAGTGAAAAAGATCCTGAGTAATCGGGACTTGAACATGCAGAAGGGTGAGAGGCATGTACAAGAGAGAGTGAAATGGAATGATGTGGTATACAGAGGATGGGCATGTGAAGTACCTGTTAGAAACCATGGAAAGGTCTGTGGGGCCTGGTTGTGAGCAGTGGTTTCAGTGCATTTCATGTAATAAGTAGAGAATGGGTGTGAGCAAATGTGGCCTTTCTTCATCTGTTTCTAGGGCTACCTTGCTAACACATGAAACAGCAAACAAGTATCAAATTAATATATATATATATATATATATATATATGTGTGTATATGTGTATATGCATGTGTATGTGTATGTGGGTATATATGTATATGTTGGTATGTATATATATGTACTGT
>JAUUDW010000039.1:75224-89233 GCA_032361385.1 Panulirus guttatus
GGACATATGGAGAGAATGAGTGAGGAAAGGTTGACAAAGAGGAAATATGTGTCAGAGATGTAGGGAAAAAGGAGAATTGGGGGACCATATTGGACATGGAAGGATGGAACGAAAAAGATTTTGAGTGACTGGGGCCTGAACATGCAGGAGGTTGTAAGGAATGCACGGAATAGAATGAATTTGAACGATGTGGTTTACTGGGGTCGACACGCTGTCAGTGGACTGAACAAGGGCATGTGAAATGTCTGGGGTAAACCATAGAAATGTCTGTGAGGCCTGGATGTGGATAAGGAGCTGTGGTTTCGGCACATTACAAATGACAGCTAGAGAATGAGTGTTAGCGGATGTAGCCTTTCTTCATCTGTTTCCTAGCACTGATCCAGGTACCCATTCTATCGACCAACCCCTAAGGTTAGTTGAATAGCTGGGTTGACTGTGGACCGACTGCCACAAACATGATTCAAACCCATGCGCTCGACTCTGGGAAGCCCACAAATGCATCACACTCAGAAATGCAAACTGATATACCAAATAAGTCCATAATAATTATCCTTTCTATATCTCGATTAAGACTCAGGCTTGAAGTGGACTGTTGTACATGAATGGAGGAGACTCCAACGAAAAAAAAAAGTGTGTGTGTGTGTGTGTGAACAAAAGGCCTCGCTTGCACACATCCATTGTCTAGTTGTCATGGATAAATGCACCAAACCCACAGCCCTCTATCCACTAACAGTCTCCCACAGACCTTTCTAGGGCTTCTCTGGCTGCTTCTAAAATACATAATTAAAAATCATCCTCACTTCTTCCTTCGCAGGTTTCTCGGGAGCTTCAAAGAGAGCACGATAGATTCGAAAGGCAAAATCTCTCATAAGCATTTCATTGAATAGTTCTGCAAAAAGACTCACTTCAAAGGAATGTTCTTTGTTATCCTCCTGAAAAAAAAAAGAAATCATAGAATAAGCCATATCACCATATCACTGATAAGATCCTCACAGTTCTTATTGTTATTTGTTTACTAAATGTAGTATCAAAACTACGTAACAAACAATATGAGTACCATATACTTTAATTCTATTAAACATTTTTGCTGTTACTAACACACTAATACTTTCAATTACAATGTTTTTCTTCAACTTCAAAAAAAGGTTCACTAAATTCACCTAAAGTTATATAAAAACTTCACCATTCATCACAAATTTTTCTTTCATCAAATTCACCAAAAGTTATATAAAAATTCCAATAAAACATCTGATCAATAAATATATTTCACACAAACTAATAACTAGGAATGAAAACAAAATGTGAAATTAATGAGTGCAATACACAAAACCAAATACAGCATTAAAGTATCTGCAAAGAGCTTTGTCTGCCCCCCATATATTTTCAAAGGCAATACACAGCTAAGATTTACTGTGGGTACAAGTATGTAATGCTCTGAGGGTGATATCGTACATCTGGTTGCTGAGACGAGTGTTTCTAACAGTGTGAGCACCAGCAAACTGCCTCAGTGTGACTCAGGTATCATGAGGGAACAATGTTCTTTCTTTACTTCTCCAGGCTCCCATCTCATTTTGGAAATTTCACTTTTGGTTGCTGTATTTCTTCCACCTGTGCTTCTAAGGAGGAGAAAGGCCAAATTCTTGTCTGGAAGCACAAAATGTGGGTTCACATGAGATTTCTAGGCACTCTGCACTCAGACCATATGATCAGGCAGCTGCTTCTTTAACAACTTATCAGTGCCTTGCCTCACTCAGGAGAAGTCCACCAATAGTGTCTCATCCCATCATTATTTGCCTTCTTGATTCAGCTCTTGTACCTTTCTCTTGTTTAGGATAATTAAGGATATGATATAACAGCACATGAAATTCATTTCTCAGAAAATAATTCAGTCATTCTGAAATGTTTATAATAGCGTTACATATTCATTTTCAGGCATTAAGAGCAAAAACCAATGAGAGAAGATTGAAAGTCTATAATCAATCATCTAAAGCATTTTTTGGCACTTTTTTTTGACAATACTATTATCTAATTCTATTCAATATCATACAGGAGTCAAGCCACTTATGAAATTAAGTCCAAGAGTTTGCTCCATGGTCATTCATCTTTCTACATAATTTCAAGAAAGACAGCATACTCGTTTATATCTACCTGAATTCAAGGCATGGTAGCACACACACCTAAAAAAAATCTGGAGATAATTTCATACTTCAAGTGTCAAAGACCCAACAGGTATGCTCAGAATATCCATTAAAGCATCCAATGAAGGTTAAACTAGTACATAAGCAAGAGTGATGACTTGTGCTCTAGGATACAACACTGTCTGAGAGAAACACTTACTCTCTTTACCCTTTCAGTACTATGGATGTCATTTGACACTTACATGGTAAGGGAGTTACTTAATTTCCCACCACAAGCTGACTTCCATGCACAACACTGTCTTCGCTATCTGGCCAAAAATTGCAACGAAAACAAAGAATGAGTTACTGGAGCTGCCAGGAGGCCTCACTATTGACCATGGTGGACTGCTGCATGCTTCATCTTGGGTCTTGCCAATCTGTGGCATCTTACCCTCCATCCCTTTCACCCCTACTTAGGTTTGGGCAATCTGGTAAAACATATTTTTATTTAACTTGGAATCTGCCTTTATACATCTTCAAACCTCCCAAAACAACATAACAGGGTGGCAATGTATGCCTACAACTCTAAGTACTGCTTGAATATAAAAAAGGAGACTACAGTTACTGCCTTAACTGCAAAACAACCATAGAAACTTAATGAGAACCAACTGACTTCCACAGTGCATGTGCTGCTTCATATATACCTTTGTCCATATTCTTAAAAGTGAAGTTCTACGAAACATTAACAAAAACACAAAAATCAGGCTACAAAGAAAAGCTAAAAACTCACTAGCATAAGGTTATCACTGCCCAAAGTAAACACTGCTATCAGAACAAGACTGGATAATACAAGCATTACCATACAAAGGGTTGAGGCTGACAATACTGAAGACCTCATTGTGATTATCAACACACTCAAATCTGCAAAGGTAGCACTACAGTCTTTCAATAGTAATCTAACCATTGCTGATGAACATATTAACTTAATTCAGAAAAAAATCTGTCAATCAATACTAACAAAAAATTTTTCGGCTTCCTGATGCCTTACTGCATTTTTCAAGCTAGCAAACAGGCAGAGAGCATCAACTTAAGCCCTCAAACAATAGTGACCTGGCTCCATCAACAAGATGTTTGTTCAGTATGGATTTGCCTAAGTCAATTATATGGGGTAGTAGGAAGAAAGCATACTACCCATAAACCTTCTGCATGTTGCTGAATGTAAAAAACAAAGGGGAACTGGAATCCTCACTTCTGATCATTTCTTTCCAAAAGAAGGAAGGTATGAAGAAGCAAAGCGAGGACTTTTCATTTGAATTTAAGCCTTCCTTTCCGGATCCTACCTTACTATGGTGGGAAATGACAAACAAGTAAGAAAAAGATCATCTTGATTTTGGCAAAAAATTACACTTAAACCTTGAATATCTTCAACCATCTCTTCAGATCAAAAGACTTCCCAATTTTCTGACCACAAAAGCAAAACTATAACTTGATGCAGCTTGCTCTGGGGGTACTGACTTATGATCCCCCTGAAAAACTGTGGTATTCAGGTGTAAAATTATGTATTCTCTTGCATCTTGAGCATGAAAAATTAGTGCTGTGGAAGACATTTTAAATTACTGTTCCTTATGAATCTCAGTGTCCAAACAGAAATAAAAGTTCTGCTTGTTGCTAGTTCTTTATGTACTCTTTGTAAGTTATTACCCTTCTTACATATATTATCAGGCCATCACTCTTTAAATTATGCCTTCAGATGGAGATATCAAACTACTAAACTTAAATCATCTATCTAAGAATGAATACAATACTCACCTGTCTGTAATCCAAAAGTACAGAAAGAGACATTGTTGTACAGTCGAATTTGCCCGACTTTGCAGTGCGTGATGGATGTACAACAATCATCGGCTGATCAGGAAGAGTATACCGTTTTTCAAGCAAGTTTCTTTCTCTCTCCTCGGCTTTCTTTTTCTATTTGGGGAAGAAAATTGGGATCTCATTCACATAATACTGTTCATTTGTTGCTTCTTAACTGTTTCTTACATTACAGACCTATGACTTTCTTTGCAAACAGAGCAATGAGCTGTTCCACTCCTCTTAACCTTTCCCATATCTCCATATCTCATGTTTTAAACTAAATCACCTTCAACTGTTCAACCCAGTGTCTGTCTTCCTACATAAACTCCAATATAAGACTCCAATCTATAGCTCCTCTTCAATCATACTTTACATTCTAAGTAATGATTTTCAAACACAAAAACTTTGGTCATGAAATATACTCACACACTATTCTTTTCCAATACAGGAAAAACCGAGTTTTCCAATTCTGTTTACCTATTCATAATTACCCCAGGACCAATTTCTATGAAAGAGTCCTGGTATTAACCAGGACTCCTTTATAAAAAAAAATCTCCAAAACCCAGCTTCTACCCATCTTTCTATTAATAATTCCTGACAACTTTCCTCTCTCCTTTGAAGGTTCTGTAGTTCCACCTCTTGACATAACATACATACTTGGTGTTACTGTAACATCCACTCTTCCTTAGAAACCCCACATTACAGAAATAGCTAAGTCTGCATCTAAGAAAGTAGAAGTCTTGTTTAGATGTCCACATTTCTTTTCTTCTGAACAGATGTTCCATTTATACAAAGGACTGATCCATCCATGCATAGAATACAGCTCTCACATTTGGGGCAGGTCTAGCTCTGCATCCCTACTTGACAGAGACGGTTCAAAAGCAGTAAGACTTATAAACTCTCAAAGGCAAAACTTGACCCGCTTCCCCTATGTTGCAATGTTAAATAACTTTCCCTCTTTTCTAGGTATTACTTTGGCTTATGCTTGCAAGAGCTGCTTGTGGACCCCCACCACTTACTAAACCATGCAATACTTGGCAAGCAACTGGGTCATGATTACTGTGTGGCTGCTGGCAACTTATGGGTGGGCCATTTTGATAACTTTCTTTCCCTACACCTCGAAGCTTTGGAACACTCTATCCTCTCGTGTGCTATCCAATAACTATGACCTGGCAAATTTTAAAGACAGGTCTTTCACTTCCTCCTAAATTCATAAATACTTTCCCTAGTCTCTTCTTTTTCCGTTTCATAATCATCTAAATTTCAATTAAAAGCCTAACCTTGACATGGTCTTTTGTTCGTGACTAAAGCTGGGGGGGATGGTCTGAACATGCAGGAGTGAAATGCTTGCACGGGATAAAGTGTATTGGAATGATATGGTATTTGGGGGTCGATGTGCTGTCAATGGAGTGAACCAAGGCATGTAAAGCAGCAGGAGGAAAAAAACAGAAAGGTCTATGAGGCCCTTTTGTGGATAGAGAGCTGTGGTTTCGGTGTATTAAACATGAAAGATAGAGTGGATGTGAGCAAATGGCATCTCCTCATATATGCAGGAAGCAGTGATACAGTACGAGAAAAAGTAATCATTTTTGTATCAATGCTTAACTATCCCAGGGCCATTTTTTTTAAAGAAAGAGTCTTGACCATTATCCAGGACCTTTCTAAAGACTCCTGCAGCTTATGGCCACACTAATTCTAGTAACAGGGAAATGCTGAATCCTTTGGAGTGAGGAGTTCTTTGACAAGAATGTATGCCAACAATACAGCCAAGACAAAGGAAATTTTCACTTGCAATGTAACCTAATGCAGAAAGGGTCCGGTAACATCACTTAAGATACACAAATGCGTAATTACTTTGTATCAACTTACAATAAAATGGGTGCTCTCTTCCAAATGAATGACAATCATCACACACAAAGTGCAAAAGAAAATTCACAAACCTCTTCCTCCTCTTTCTTTCTCTCTTCCTCTTCTTTCCTCTTACGCTCTTCCTCTTTTTTCCTCTCTTCTTCTTCCTTCTTCTTTACTTCATCAGTTTCAGTATTTTCTGCATTCGCTGCTTTTTCTGACTCTTCTTTCTCTTGTTCATTTTTTAATATCTGAAAAACAAAATTTAACAAATCAGAGCATTACCATTACACATTAATTTAAAAAAAGTGTTGTTATCTTTGCAGTGAACAGTGAACTGAATCTTAACTATAATCCTTTTCAAAAACTTTATGTAGTGTAGTTCTAAAGGTAACATTACCACAGAAATACAAATAAACCACAGCCTTAAACCTGATGATATGAAAGTACAGGACTATGAAATCCTACTCCACATACAAACAACTTTGTACTCAAAAAAGGGTTACTCTCCTTAGCCACCAACTTCTAACTTGTGTATGAATTTTAACCAAGCAACTGAAAAGAAGTTTTTCTTTACATGTTAAAAGATTCCAGTCAAGGACAGAAGACCTTAGGAATCAAGGTCTGGCCTTGAATGGTGACACACAAGAAAAGGCTAGAAATAGAAAAAAAAGCAGAAATAATAATAATAATAATAATAATAATAATAATAATATAGGAGATATGGGGGAGATAGATAACTCACCTTTTAAAAGTGGGCAGGTCATACATGTCAGAAAATCCAAGTTATGTTAAAGAGCTCAAAAGGAAAGAAACAGACATCACAACAACCTGCCCTTGTGTTGCCAACTACCACAGTTATCACATGACACTGTGGCTTGCTGAGAACTACATGATCTACCATGGATGCAGCCAGTTTCCCATAGATGACACAGAAGAATTAACTATTGAAGAGAGACCAAATAGTAAGGTGTGCCAAGTTCAAAAGTCAAACTAGGAGAACTGAAAAGTATGATTGCTTTAGATTAATGTAGTATGCTGAGCTAAAGCTGTCAATAATGTAAGAGCAGTACCCCATACAAGGATGAATCATTTCTTTGAATAAAAAGAAATACTGTTCAAGAGGCAAGAATCTTCAGCTTATGTTCAGAACTGCCAGTCTTACAGTGGAAGACTTACCTCTGTATTTTTTTTTACAGTGGGTTATCCAAGACAGATCAGAATCTGCAGTAATACAAGTCACACACATTTGTTGTGCTGAGCAGTGGAATTACAGAAATATGTAAGATGAGAAAGTTGTGAAAAATTTTAGAGAGAAATATGAAGAAATTCAGTTTCAAAGGCATCAAACATAACTGGGTTTATGTCTGCCCCATCTAATTTTACAGAGGTAATATTGATGAGGTGCAAAGTGACAAGAGACAATGAATCACTGTCAAAAAGAAGTAGACATAGAAGTAGAAATATAGCGAAACATCAACAGCAAATACGTAAAATCAATTACTTATTGAAAAAATACTAACTAAGAGAGGAAGAAGTTAGGATATGTGCCAAAGACCTATGAGACAACAGATTCAATGAGAAAAACAGACTACCTAGAAAGAAAACTGGATATGAGAGGCCAAATTAAAAGAGGGGAAAACCAAGCTATGGTACACAGAGATCAGATACTAATGCCAATGCCTTTCCATACATATTGAGCTACAACAAAGGAATTTATAGTCTCTCAAAAAGGATGACCACATATCAGTAAAAAAGAAAGGATGTCGCCTGTGGATCTTAACTTGCAAAAACCATGCAAATGATCATAAAGAAGAATGTATAACTCAAAAAGTTTAAGGAAATGAGAGTTGTAGATATATTCAAAGATTATGTTAACAGTTGAACACAGAGCAGAGTGACAATAATTCGGAGGGTAAGAACAGTCATCCACTTTTAGTGTATACTGTCATAGAGCATGTTTTCAAGAAGGTAAGGTTTTGGTCATTTGGGAAAAGTGAGAAATAGAAGGAAGCAGTTTTGGTCTTCTGGGAAAGGTGAGAGACAAGCATATAGCTTCAGTCTTTTTGGTAAAGTGAGAAACAGAAGCTAGCAATTTTGGTCTTTTGGGAGAGATGAGAAAATGAAGCAAGCAGTTTTGGTCCTCTGGGAAAAGTCAGAAACAGAAGCAAGCAGTTTTGGTCTTCACTGCAGGAAAAGCTTAAGTTACGAAGAATGAGATAATGAGTAAATTGTTGTTAGGGGTAATGTGTGATAAGGAGAGATAGTATGTTTGTGGACTGAATGTCAGCAATCCATGTGTGGATGAGAAACAAAGAAACTGTTAATGGTAAAAAAAAAATGGTAATGTTGATAACAGTGGTAATGAAAACAGTGGAAATAATGACAGAAACAGGGTTAACTGAGGTGCTCATGATCAAAATGATGACAGAAGATATGATCCAGTCCAAATAAGACTGAATAATCATCCACAGGCTGTCTTCTAAGGTCTGCTAGTTTGAAGGTTCTGGAGTTAAGAAAAACGAATAAGGAAATGCCAATTCTAAAAGTGCAGATATGAATAAATCTCTTAATCATACCAAATGTTCATTCACTCACTTTTGTTAGGCGTGCAATCAGCTGTGATTTCAGACCCTTGCTATTTAACATGCGGGCATCCAACTCTGCACGGAGTTCAACCACCTGAAATGTGACATGGCTCATAATTGGCTCTACTACTTGCCACTGCAAAAAGTGTCTTCTAAACATCCCTCCCAGTTCAAAAAGTGCTAAAGGGTTTAAAGTAAAACTACAGCAAGGAGGAAATACCAAAACAAACTTTTACAAGACTAAATAAATATGCTAAATAGGTAGGGACTGAAGGTTAAATATGTAAAGCAGGTGATACAGGGCATTAGTAAACCAGGGGAGGGGTTTCTTTTTTAATAAAACAGTTATAGTACTTTGGTTGTTACATAAATGACAGACAAGCTAATATGTTAACAACAGATTAATTTCAAAGGTTAAGAGATGAATGTGGTGGATGAGTGATATGACAAAAAGTAAAATAATAATATAAAAAGTAAAATACGCAAATTCACCCAGTCCTCACTTTATGTGGAATCACTAAATGCAATTTTGCTATCATGGGAGGAACCTACTTCAACCAGTCCATCTTTTTATCCATTCAAAATCTGATAGTATGCAAGCGTGTGTGGTAAAAGGGTTGCCAGGTGGAGGAAGCACAAGTCCTGGGTGGAGCACACCATGTTCCCAACAGCAGTTCAATCTTGCAATTTCCACCATTGTATGCAGATCTGTACTTCTTAAGTGATATGAATATATCTGCTGATGCAATTTTCCTGCAACTCACTGTGTTTGTGCTTGTTAAAATGGCATCCTAACATTCAGCAACATCTATCCTAGAACATGAAGTTAAATGGAAGAGAACTTCTTTGACCTTAAAAATAAAGCCAGAAATCTTATGACACAATGATGTTGGTGAGGTAATGTTAGCATAGCAGAAAGTGCACCAAAACTTCTGGAGGGTTGGTTCGACAGAGTAAACAAGGGTCTTAAGTGACACATGCCATGTTCCCACCAGTGGGTAAGTCTCACAGTTACCATCATTGTGTGTGGATCTGTTCTACTTGTGCAATTTGGATATACATGCTAATGTCATTTTCCTTCTACTTTCTGTATTTGAAATTATCAATATAGCATCCAAATGTCCAGCAACATCTATCCCAGAACCACCAGTTAAATGGACGAGAACCTCTCTGATCTTAGAAATGAAGCTAGAAATCTTATGATGAGCTGATGGTAGGGAGGAAGGAAGCATCATCATGGTAGAAAGAGTGCCAAAACTTCAGTGAGGAGCTGGTGGAGTAGGCATGGGTCCTGAGTGGAGCACACCACATTCCCACCAGTGGATCAGTCTTGAAGTTACCACTATTGTGTGCTGAGCTGTGCTACTTGTGCATTTTGGGTATACCTGCTAATGTGACTTTCCTACAATCCATAGTGTCTGTGTTTGTTTATATGCCATCTTAATGTCTAGCAACATCTTATACCCAAAATCCAGCAGTTAAATGGACAAGAACCTCTCTGACCTTAGAAATAAAGTTAAAAAATCTTATTACATGCTGATGCTGGTGAGGAAGCATCAACATTTGGGTGTGCTTACAAACTGGTTAAATCAACAATCCGCAACATAAAGAAGAATGCAGAGAAAATTCAGAATGCTTTAGTCCACTCTACTCCAGTGTCTGCTAAGGTAACCCCAAGTGTTAAAAATCCACTCATGGAAAGAATGGAGATATTGCTCATTGTACACAAAGCATGAGACACTGAAGAAAAACAGCCTTAGTTAACTTCAGCTCAGGTCTAAAGCCCAGGAGATATATGAGCATTCATGTAAAGAAGACAATATAGCTGAGCCAAAGCCATTTCAGGCAAGTAAAGGATGGCTAGACAAGTTTATTTGATGTCAGAAGCTACATAATGTGAAGGTAACAGGAGAATCCACCAGTGCTAATTATGAAACAGCTGCACATATCTAATTTTTCTCTGTAAGTTTATTGGTTCCCATATAGGATTTTTCTCTGCATGAGGATTTCACAGAACATAATCCTTGCATAAACTGAGGGATGGGTGACCACATAAGAAAAAGGAAAGAAAATGTCAATAAATTGAAACTTACATTATTTGCACACTCCAGCTTCCTTGTTATGATGGAAAACCTTATATAACGACAAATATACACTCACCTTCATACTCTTAGGATCTAAGGTGGCATAATGGCTCGGGTCCTTCTTCTTGGGACTTTCCTCCTAGAAGGGTGAAGAACAAATTTATTACTGTATGCACCAACCATTCAAATAATTCAACATAATCAGAAGAACCTAACCAGACTGCCACAATGACTTTCAGGGGAAAGGTTGGTCTATCAGATGTGTTCCTATCCTCACTCTCACTGCAGCTCGAACCTTAAGAGGGCATATATGTGGTGAAGATATAAAGATGCTACACAACAGGGAAATAGCACACCTTCAATGGGTGGATCAATGATATAGCTACAAATCGATGCTGGCTAAATTCGGAGGTTAATGACGACAAAAAGAGATTATGAAACACAGAAGCAATTTTAAAATGAATTTGAAAAATGGTGGGATCCAACTGGATGATACAGAATGGACAAAGGAACTTAAATCCAATAAAAAGGTCGTGAAAATACAGCTAGTAGAGTCTGCAAGAAAAGGCTGGTGGTGGATGATTGATATGGCAATGAATGAGGAGTAGAGGATGGATGGATGGATGACTGTGTCCACCAGAGGTCACACACTCAAGACCACCAAGACCCTTGGGTAAGTGACCTTTCACCTTCCCTGACCTCCAAGTGATCTGGATGCAGCCAAGATTTTTACATAACTGTTCACAGTGTTGAAAGGTTTTCATTCTCTGTTAGAGAGAAGACTTGTCTCTGAATAAAAATAATAAAAAAATACTGGGATTTCATACTACAGTATCACACAACCATATCTAAAATGCAGAAAACAAATTAATAATCTAGTAACATGATTCATTAAAAGCAAAAATAATGATACATAGCAACAGAACCAATAAAAATATGGCGACAAAATCTGCTCTCCAGAACTGTGGTAAGTAAGGTTTTATAATGAGTGAACTTCATGCCAAGGCCGCGATCTCTCCACCAGCCACTAAAGCAGCAAGTTCCAGAATGGAGTTCACACAACAAATAACCTTATCACCACAACCTTAACTATCAGCTTTTTGAAGTTCTGACTGCAGCACAGATAACTGGGATAAAGCACAGGGGGGTGGTCTGCAAGAAGAGAGTAAACCGTAGAGAAGAAAAAGGTCG
This sequence comes from Panulirus guttatus, assembly GCA_032361385.1. Lineage (NCBI taxonomy): Eukaryota > Metazoa > Arthropoda > Malacostraca > Decapoda > Palinuridae > Panulirus > Panulirus guttatus. The sequence goes on from JAUUDW010000039.1 coordinate 86,904, forward strand.
GGTGAGTGCCTTGTCTTCCTCCTCCTCCCCCTCCTGATCCTCAGGCTGCTGCTGGCATCCCGCTGAGGAGGAGAGCTTCTTGTCCAGCTGCCGCTTATAGTTGAGGTGGAGACCATCCCACTCCAGTTTGGCTGGGCAAACGTTCCAAACATCTGGGAGAAATAGTACAGTAGTTTCAACCCGGGCAGGCGAACTCCGGCCCTTGTGTGTAGATTCTCCTCGGCGATAGTAAATCTCCGCAAACCGGTACCTGAGATGGAATGGTGGTGCATCAGGATGCAGCTCTTGGAGACTGAGGGTCAGGCAGAGTTAACATCTACGCGTACGATACATACGCGCAAGCATTCTAACTCAGCAGAAAATTGTAAAACTCTTCCCCTCTTCCTTCACCTGTTCAAATGTAAAAATTGAAACTTGATTCTATTCTACATCCTGGTCTCAGCAATGGAAACCTGCTTTGATCAAAGGGTTCAAGAGGATAGGGCAGGCTGGAGCTCAAACCTGTAAATGCACTCACACAGGCACACACTAACATAGATGCACGTAATCCTCCACCAACGAAGTTCTTCAGCCACTTACTTTCATGCACTTTCTGGTCTAGCTAAATGTCATAATTGCATAGTTTTGGATCCCACAGATAACAACAGTGAAGATGACAAGTGAAAACATCTGCAACTTACAAAACAATAATTGTTGAGTATAACATTCTGTCGAGGGTTCTGAGGTATTCAGTAAATATCATACCAGTACCGATGGGACAAGCTCCTACTGGACTTTATGTTGCCAATCAAAACTGAAGCCAATGTACAGCAAAATCATCACTCAAGATCTGCAAACTAAAACTTCTTTTGTTAATAAAATAATTTCCTCAAGGACACAACAAACCCACAGGTGTCTGTCATGTGATGGGCTAGACTTTTATTTGGAGTAGACTGTAAATTGTTTTATTTTCTAATACTGCTACAATAGTAATGAAGCATAGTTCCAATAAAATAATTCAATCTTAAAAAAAAAATCACTTTAAGATCTGCAAATGCCACAAACTGGGAAATATATACATTTGGAGGGTAAGTATTGTTGAACTAAGTGTATGAAAGGTTGCATGTATAAATACGTAATCACAAATAATGCCTCTATATGTTTAGAAGCCTTGAATATACATTTTTGGAGGGTAAGTATCTTTAAAGTAAGAGCATGATTGGTTGGACATATATATGACGTGGGAGGAAAGCTATTAGAAATAGCGAGGAGTTTTTGATCAACAGAGTACGGCATGTGTACGAGCTGGTAGAGGAGGTGAGAGGTTCCAGGTGACGGTAGATCTGTTCCAGGGGTGTGTATTGTCACCATGGATATCTAACTGGTTTAAGAATGGGGTGGTGAGAGAGGTATATGCAAGTCCTGGAGGGAGGGGCAGGTATGCAGTTTGTAGGGGGTGATGGGACCTCAGAAGTGAATTAGCTGCTGTTTGCTAATAACATGGCACTAGTGGCAGATTCAATATGTAAAGTTACATATTGAATGAACTGCAGTAGTATTAAGTTGTGACCATTAATATGCATTTAAATGTGATCATTAAATTATCTAAAGTTACATATTTGTTGAACTGCAGTAACAGTGTTGATATATCTTATGCATTTAATGGTGAATACTCGTTCAGTAATATAGTAGTTAACATACACATAACCATGGGAAAACTAAGCTATTTGCTTGCTTACTTGTGCATTAGTTCATGGATTGTTTACAAAATTCACAGTAGTAGGTATAAGACATCTCTTGTACTTGTACAAGCTCTGGTTCGTACAAGGTAATTATGGTGATGAACATCAGTCTGGCAGTCTCATACCTGTGCTTGCTCGTCTGTTTCGTTTTTGCTTAAAAGTCAAAAATTTTCCATTTCCTTGGAAACATGCATTGATACAACCCATCCTTAAGAAGGGTAACCATTCTCACCCGTCTATCATCCTATTGCTTTGACATCTACTGCTTCCAAAGTCCTTGAATCCATCCTCAACTCCCACATCCATAAACAACTCGAAAATCAGTCATCTCTTTGATCACCGATATGGCTTCCATAAAACAAGATCCACTGGTGATATTCTTTCCTATCTTCCTAATGTCTGGTCATCATCCCTGAAAGATTTAGGGGAGTCATGTGTAGTTCCCCTTGACATATTAAAGGCTTCTGACAGGATATGGCATCAAGGTCTCATCTATAAGCTGCCCTTTTTTTGGCTTCCTTCCCTCACTTTGCTCCTTCATATCTACCTTCCTCTCTGGCCGATCTATCTAGGTGGTTGTTGATGGATCAGCCTCCCCCCTTTTCTCCA
>JAUUDW010000039.1:110074-120446 GCA_032361385.1 Panulirus guttatus
GAGGGGGAGGATATTATAAGTCCGCCAAGAGTGAGTATGTGAGGTCTGCAAGCCTGCGACTCGTAACATTCTCATAGGTGAATTATGTTTTCTGCGACGCCACCTCCCTGATGAAGGGGGTGTGGTGTGTGGTGTTCCTAGCAAGCGCTTCTAAAGATGTTGGTGATAAAGCCGTGATTCAAGTACTGTTTAATATGCATGAAATGTTAAAAACAAATAGATTATAATGCTGAAATAAAGTATCATTACAACAAACACGTCTTGAAGTTTTATTCATGTGTATCATTGCCTTGTTGTGCCTCTGAAACCTTTCAGTGAGTCTTGGGATATATATTTCATAAGACGATATTATCACAAGAATGGGCAAAAATGCAATTGTGAATTTTTCGTTCATAAAAAAAAAAAATTTTATATTTGCTCAATAAGAATATGCTGCAGTTATGAAAACTTTGTTAACATACAGTGACTGTAATGTACTTAACCGAGATCACACGTTTCCTAGGTTGTAAACTTTAGACAGGAGCCACCCGAGGTAGTGCTAAGGTCCTGACTTAGGAGTGTGAAAGTGGTGCCCGGAACCATCTTAGACCATTCACGCCAGGATTGCTGGTCTTATCTTCAGTCTCATTGAACCTAAGGTACCAGGATAGCCTTACTATCTAACCCTTCATGTACTTCTCAATTTCAAATTATTTTCTTTTTATACTTCTCCGCCCTTCTTTTCTCCATGAAGTCTTAAATACAAATATGGGAGAGTACAACGAACCCATGGGCCAAGTTCCCGGCATCAAGGGGTGCTAAAAGTCATCGGGTTCCCGCCTAACTCTGCTGCAAATGAGAGGGACCGCTTAGGCAGTTACAGTCCCTCCCACGACATCTGCACCTCTGATGGACTTGATTATTTTTCCATGATCCCTCCCAGAGCTCCGTCTTTACTCACGATTCCTTTTCGGTTGAGGTTTCTCGGCTTATTCCCAACCCAGCACACCTCTTGTACACCTTGAGGATTTTGTATCACCAAACTTAAACGTCATGCGGCTTCAGATTTGTCTCTATAACTATCACCATTTTCCTCTGTTTTGCCTTTTCCTGATTCCCTAACACTGACTATTTCATAACTTTGATCATGTGATTCCTTCCATGATGCCGTAAAATCCTCAAGCTGAGGTCCTTGACTTAGCAAACTTCAGTGTACGCCATAGGGAATGGTTGAAGTCCTCATCTATCTATCTAACTCTTACCCAATAAGGCCTCGACTGGGGCATGCTATTTTCCCATTTCACGACAGTTACTTAAAAGATAAAAGTCTTCCGTATATTTTTTTTCTTGTCCTGAAGGGTTCCTAATCTCACCAAAACTCTTGATATCCACATCAGGAAGCTTTCCGTGCAATCATCAAATACTTCCAAGAAGGTCACTTACGAGCACTGAGAACAGGGTAGGACCTAGGACACCTACACTGGGGGATGCACCACACTCACCCAACCACTTTGAGAATGAATCTTTCACCGTCACTCTCTACTCTGAGATCTCAAAGTCAGAAAGTTTTTGAGCAGTTCTATCGCTCTCTCTCCCGCCAACTACTGCCGCCTCTAGGAGTGTATCAGTCCAGCCTTATACGGAGGACAGTGTCAAACGCCTTTTGGAGATCCAAATAAATCACATCAACATGTCCTTCTCTCCTTAATACTCTTTACCTGTCCTTCGAAATCTCTAAAACCTGTGTCACACAAGACCTTTTGGAACATAACCCATGATGGTGTGTATTCAGACATTACTACCTTCAAGATGGTTCAGGAATCTTTATCTTATCAGTTTCTTTATCACTTTACATGGAACTGAAATCGAACTGACAGGTCCCACACAAACTCGTGATGCATTCAGTCTGTTCCAGATGCTGAAGGAACACTTAATTTCTCCATTATCTACTGTAGAGTCAGTATTCTGCAGCACCTTGCCCCAGAATGTTAGGTAGACAACTTGAGACTTTCTGTCGTTATTACTATCCAATCAATAAGCAGCTTCTGATGACCTAACCTAACAAGGAGTTTCCTGGTCTTTGCACGAAATTTACTTTTTTCCTGAATAACTATACACGCAACTCTGTGGTAACACTGGCCACACGGGCATTTTATATATGCTCTTGTTCTAAATTACGTAATAAAGGAGATTCATTGAAAATATTTTACACAAGAAAGGGTTCCCTTTAAACTTCATTACTATGTATGTTGATAAACAAAATATTATTTCCTTCAGTTTACCCATCAACTGTACCCATGAATGTAATACTTTTCCCAATATTTTTCACTGGGAAGGGCGGTTATACATTTCGTAAGAAATTGTTTTGTTTTATTACGTGAATTTTATCCTCAAGGTAACATGGAGTAGTTTCTAAGGAAGAAGTGCAATCCAGTTATTTTTTCCAAGTTCAAGTATGTAATTCCTGCGGAGTTGCAGTCGTCATTGGTCTACCAGTACAACTAACACAGCTGTAATTCTTCGTATATTGGCAAGACGAAGCGACATCTCAGGACGCGCATTCATCAACTCAGACGGTGAAGTACCATCGAACTGTCTAATTACCAAACACTTCTCACGACGAAACCACCAGTGTCTGCAGGGGTGGGAGCTTCTCTTTGCTGGTCAGTAGGTCGCCAACCACCGACCTGTTAATACTGGAGTCCGTTCTGTCCTACATAAATAAACCCATTATAAGTCACAACGAGGTATTGAGTTATTGTGTTTTTGGGCAAGTTTTAAAAGGTATGTAGTAGGCCTGCCTTGTTGTTTTCAAATGTATGTTTTAACGTTAGGATATTGAATTATGTACTGTAGAATTTTAATCACGAATAGGAAGTATTGTCTCTTGAATTTATTTCACGTTTTAATTCATTTTAGGTCAAGTAAGATAATTAGTCATTATTAATTTTCGTCTTATTCTTTCTTGATCGTTCATTGCACGTTGGGCTCCTGTGCCCGAGGAGTCAGGTTGTATCTTGCAAGGTTATGCTGTGCCTCAGGAGTCAGTTCGTACCTTATAAAGTTATGATGTGCCCCAGGAGTCAGGTTATACCTTACAAGGTCATGCTGTGCCCTAGGAGTCAGGGTGTACATTACAAAGTCATGTTGTGCCTCAGGAGTCAGGTTGTGCCTTACAAGGTCATGTTGTGCCCCAGGAGTCAGTTTGTACCTTATAAAGTTATGATGTGCCCCTGGAGTCAGGTTATGGTATACCTTACAAGGTCATGCTGTGCCCCGGAAGTCAGGTTGTACCTTACAAGGTCTTGCTGTGCCCAAGGAGTCAGGTTGTACCTTACAAGGTCATGCTGTGCCCCAGGAGTCAGGTTGTATCCTACAAGGTCATGCTCTGTCTCAGGAGTCAGTTTGTACCTTGCAAGGTCATGCTGTGATCCAGGAATCAGGTTGTACCTTACAAGGTCATGCTGTGCCCTTGGAGTCAATTTGTACCTTTATGAAGTCATGATTTGCCCAAGGAGTTAGTTTGTACCTTACAAGGTCATGCTGTGCCCCAGGAGTCAGATTGTACCTTACAAGGTCATGCTTTGTCCTAAGGGTCAGTTTGCACCTTACAGGGTCATGCTAAACCCAAGGAATCATTTCATACCTTACAAGGTCATGCTGTGCCTCAGAAGCCAGTTTGTACAATACAAGGTCTTGCTTTGTCCTAGGGGTCAGTTTGCACCTTACAGGGTCATGCTGTACCCAAGGAATCATTTCATGCCTTACAAGGTCATGCTGTGCCCCATGAGTCAGGTAGTACCTTACAAGGTCATGTTGTCCCCCAGGAGTCAGTTTGTACCTTACAAGGTCATGCTATGCCTTAGGAGTCAGGTTGTATCCTACAAGATCATGCTGTGTCCTAGGGATCAGTTTGTACCTCACAAGGTTATGTTGTGTCCCAAAAGTCAGATTGTACCTTACAAGGTCATGCTGTTACCTAGGAGTCAGTTTATACCTTACAAGATCATGCTGTGTCCCAGGTGTCAGTTTGTACCTTTTCAAGGTCAAGCTGTGCTCCAGAGGTCACGTTGTACCTTACAAGGTCATGTTGTGCCTCAGGAGTCAGTTTGTACCTTACAAGGTTATGTTGTGCTCCAGGAGTCAGGTTTTTCTTTACAAGGTCATGCTGTTCCCCAGGAGTCAGGTTGTACCTTACAAGGTAATACTGTGCCTCAAGTGTCAGGTTGTACCTTATAAGGTCATGCTGTGCCTCAGGAGTCAGGTTTTATGTTATGAGGTCATACTGTACCCCAAGAGTCAAGTTGTACCTTACAAGGTCATGCTGTACCCCACGAGTCAGGTTGTTCCTTACATGGTCATGCTGTGACCCAGGGGTCTAGCTGTGCCATGCAATTTCATGTAGTACCTCGGGAGTTGCATACCTTACAGGGTCATTCTATTCCCCAGGAGTCAAGTTGTATCATTTGAAGCCATGTTGTGCTTCTGGAATCAGGGTGTACTTTACAAAGTCATGCTGTGCCCAGGAATCAGATTATGCTTTACAAGGTCATGCTGTGGTATGGCAGCGAATGCAAAGACAATGAAACGTGGAGTGGTAGATTGGATGAAACGTTATACTCTGAGGTGGTTGGTTTGGGCATGTAGAAAGAATACAAGACGGAGAGTTCACGAGGAGAGTGTATAATAGTACAATTAAAGAGGTTGGTGTGAGAGGAAGACCAGTTGTGACATAGGGAAATAAAGTGAGAGAGCACTGGAGGGAAAGAAATAGTGGAAGAACGCGTGGAATGGTGTTTGCGAGGAAGGCATGTAAAGACAGGAATAAGTGGAGAGTCTTTTGTCGAGGCCACTCCCTTGATGGGAGGCATTCGTAAAGTGAATGCGTCACGGTCAGGAACGCTAACTGGGTTAAGCAGAATTAGAGAATGACTGAAAACTTAATCATGTAACAATTCTTGTACTTTGACAGTACCTCAAATTATCACTTTGCATTTCAGCCTTGTACACAGTGTTTTTGAGTTATCTATATATTAACTCCACTAATTAGAATTCTGCAAATAAAGAGTATTAATGTCTACTCAGCAACTTCTAAAGTTCACCAGTTAAGGAGACTCTTTTGCCTTGGCCACCTCCTTAAGGAAGTTTCCAAGGGGAATGGGCATCAGAAACATAGATAGGTAGATAGAAGGATTTAGTAAAAAGGAAGTGACTGTTTTGTTGATCAGTTGGTAAAGATTTTCAGTATATGTATGAAACATGGTGAGGTACCTTAGAATTGATGGAATGCATGTATGGTGCCAGTATATAAAGGCAAGAGGAATAAAGTTAAGTGTTCAAACTAAATAGGCATATGTTTGTTGAGTATACCTGGCAAGTTGTCGGGAGGGTAGTGATTGGGAAAGTAGAGAAATGCACAGAGCATCAGGCTGGGGAGGAGCAGTGTGGTTTCAGAAGTGGTAGAGTATGTGTGGATCAGGTTTTTGATTTAAGAAAATGTGTGTGAAAAATATTAAGAGAAACATGGATTTGTATGTGGTATTTATGGAGAAAGTATATGCTAGGGGTGAGAGAGGTATATGCCTTGTTGAAAATCTTGAGAATACGTGGTGCGGGAGGAAAGTTGCTAGAAGTGGTGATAATTTATTAAGGGTGTTTACATGAGTTTACATGAGAAAGACAGACAGCAGGAAGCCTGATTGGCAAGAAAATTGAATTCCACTCAGCAATTTTTTAAGCTATTACCGACTCCCCACTGCTGCACGTTAGCCTTCTACTGTCCCCGTTACCGCTGTCATTTATACAATTCATTTCTGGCATTTTCTCAGTGTACCTGAATTTATAAAGTATTTGTCTAAATACTTTTGAAGGTAATTATAGTCTTAGCATTCACAACGTCTGATGGTAACTTATTCCAGTGCTCACACACCTATAGGAAAAAAAGCTTTTTCTCATGTCTGCACTACATCTTTTAGCTTTGAGTTCTCTTCCATTTGTCCTGGTAACCGTATTTTCTTGTAATCCGAAAAGATGTTTGTGATCTGTGTTATCAAACTTGTTCAGAATTTTGAACACTTGGACTAAGTCGTCACGAAGTTTACATTTTTTTAGGGAGAAGAGATCCAAATGTTTTAGCCTCTCTTCGTATGCCAGATTTCTAAGGGATGGTATCAGTTTTGTCATGCGTCTTTGTACCTGCTCAAATTTTTCCTTGTCTTTTTTATAGTTTGGGGACCAAAACTGGACTGCATATTCAAAATGTGGTCTTACTAGGGAATTATATAATGTGAGAATTGTTTCTGGTGTCTTGTTCTCTATGTTCCTGGCTATGAAACCTAACATTCGGTTGCCTTTTTTACCTGCAGCTTGACATTGTTTAGTGTACTTCAGATTGTTGCTAATGACAACACTGAGGTCCTTTAATTCATTTACTTTAATTAGAGGGCTTCCGAAGTTTGTAGTCGTAACGTATGTTCTTGTCTCCAAAGTGCATAACTTTACACTTGCCTACGTTAAACTTCACTTGCCATCTGTCTGACCACTCTGTTAGTAAGTTAAGATCTCTTTGAATCATTTCGCAGTCCCGCCTGTTTACAGGTCTACCTCCTAGCTTAGTATCGTCAGCAAATTTGGAGATCTTAGATATGAAACCGAGTTCTAGGTCATTGATGTATATTATGAAAATAATGGAGTCTAGGACTGACCCCTGTGGCACACCCCTTGTTATGTCTAGCCAATCTGAGGCTAAGCCGTTTAATACTACACGCTGCTTTCTTCCGGTAAGCCAGTCTCTGATCCATGTACAGAGTTTGTCACCGATTCCGTGTGCTTTGTGTGCATCTGTATGAGTGGGAAGAGAGGAGAATGAATGGTTCTCTGTGAAGGTTGATCTGTGGCAGGGGTGTGTGATGTCACCATGATTGTTCAGTTTACTGATGTAGTTTATTCCAGTGCTCACACACCTATAGGTGTTTTGGTGAGGGAGGTAAATGTGTATTGGAGAGAGGGGTAAGTATGCATGCAGTCTGTTGGGGATGAGAGGGCCTGGGAAGCGAGTCAGTTGTTGTTTGCTGATGATACAGCACTAGTGGTAGGCTCAAGTGAGAAACTGTATAAGTTAGTGACTGAGTTTGGAAGAGTGTGTGAAAGAAGGAATTTGAGAGTAAATGTGAATAAAAGCAAAGTTATTAAGTTTAGCAGAGGTGAGGGACAGGTTAGTTGGGGTGCAAGTCTGAATGGAGAAAAATTGGGGGAAGCGATTGGAATCATGGAAGCAGAAGTGAATCATGGGGTGAGTGAGGAGGCAAAGGTTCTGGGAGCGTTGAAGAATGTGTGGAAAGAGAGAACATTACCTAGGAGAGCAAAAATTGTTATATTTGAACATTATTATATGGATGCGAGGCATGAGATATAGATAAGCTGTACAGAGATTAAGTGTGTTGGAAATGAAATGTTCGAGGACAATATGTGCTTTAAGGTGGTTTGATTGAGTAAGTAATGAAAAGGTGAGAGAAGGGTGTGATTGAGAGAGCTGTAAAGGGTGTGCTGAAATGGTTTGGACATTCAGAGAGAATGAATGAGGAAAAGTTGACAAGTGGTGGGAACAAGGAGAAGGTGATCAAATTGGATTTCCCACTCAGGCTTCTCAATATGGCGACCCTGCAGGCATTCCTGACCTGTACCTGCGTGCGGTTGTCCAGTTCCGGATACGGACTTAGTAGGCCATTAGTTGACCGAAATGAATGCGTTATTAACTGGCCGTAGGAATCATAGTCAATAAAAGAACTGAATGAAATTGAATTGGAGACTAAACTGGATATGGGAGGAGGGAGTGAAAAAGATTTTGAGCGTTCAGGGCCTGAACATGCAGGAGGGTGAAAGGCATGCATGGGATGTGGTATACTGGGGTCGATGTGCTGTTAGTGGGCTGAACTAGGGCCTGGTGCTACCTCACTAACTGGGGAAACTGCAATCAAGTATGAAATTAAAATACTTCAATATTTCCCTTCCAAGATGGGATGCCTGAAAAAACAACCTTTAAGCTCTTTACAAGCTGAATAGCATTATGTAAGCTAATATGTGCTTAAAAGATTAATTGAACTGAACAACAGGAAATGGTGAAACAAAAATATCTCAGCATACATGAAAACAAATGGAAGGGAATTTAGAAGAGAAACGCCACTTTGTTTTTTTTTTGGTACATTTATTTCAGATCAAGTATAATCCCAGCTCCCATGGTCTGAGTTGTCTTACATGACTACACAAAGGTACAATTTGATTTAGTACATCAATTCCTAGCACTGGGTGCAAACGCAAAGATCACAAATAGCTGCCTTTTAAAAACTAGTGGCCAGAAGACCTGTGCTACAATAAACCAGGGAGATGAGAGCGAGAGAGAAGTCACTTAACCTGCTAGTGTGTGAGACATACAGACTCTTAAGCTACAGTGGTTAGAGAACACTAAAGACACATTCCACAGTATAAACAGGAGACTTTCAACATGTATACTTTTACCAGTCTTAATTTCAAGGTACATATTTTTTAAGGTTCAAGCTCAATGTTAAGCCAGTGAGTCCATAACCCTAAAAGTTTACCGTTTCAATGTATTCAAAATGGTATCACTAAACTGAAAACTATAACCAATTGCTCCAATTCATGTGGGATGTGGCCTGACACTCGAAATACCTGGTAGCACTTGCTACTTTTCAGCTTTTGCACACCTGACTTCCACAAAGAAGAAGCACTTACTTTCATTCACGATAAATGTCAATACTTACTAGATCTAATTGTGACTCCATTTTACAGCCTAGCAAGTAAGTCCTACTATGACGATTTCTCCTTGGCAATGAGCAAACTAAAATAATGCAAACAGGAATATATTGAGACATGGTCCATGAACTACAAATGAAGAGAATTATAAAAATGTAGAACTAATCATCATCCTCAGATAAAAAATCCAATTCCCTTAAAAGAAATTAAGCAATGACTAAACTTAAGCAAAGAGCTTTTGAGGGTTTTAAAATGGCACTACAAAACAATACAATGATATAATGTACTGTGGGAGATCCTGCGCCATGATGAGAAACTGTAACTACAGAAAAGTCACATAGTATAAAATGATACAACTCTATGGTACGACACAAAACCCTGCACCACTCATATGTACATGCTCAATATATATCTAAGGTATATGCTGTGAGTGGTAGGGTAAGTTAGCTCTTATGTACTGCTCCTATATGATTAAACAATAACCTATAGCATATATATACCAAAGAACAGAGTCTGGAGGACAAATAAGGAATGATGCAAGAAAAAGTAGCTCTTGATACACTATCACAAAAAGGAATGGCAAATTGAAAACAATCAAGAAATGGCAACATAGGTATGCAATTTTATTTGTATTTAGAAGCAAAGTTTTCTTGTATCTCTGGCAATCTCTCAGTATGGTTTCTCAAAGTCTAAAGTGTTTTGTCTCATGTGACCTGACCATTTGTTTCCAACCTTATGCATAACATCATTTAGGATTAATTATTTGCCTGCAGTGTTACTAATAAACCTTCTTACAGCCAGTGCCAAGACTCAACTCACAAGTATGAGCAAAAGATTGTGTGAAGGAAACCTGTCAGTATTTTCACAACAGCTCACTGGAGGCAAGCAGCGACACTTAGGTGTACGTATGGCATCATTTACAAGTACGTACAACCATATGGAGAAAAGTACTATAACTGGATATTTGTGTTCTCTATTGATAAAATCTATTACCAGTAGAGGAACCAACCAATTCAGTTTTCTTTCTTACCTTTTCACATTCCATGAAATGTAGCCTTATACAATTACAGTAGTGCACTAGATATTTACCTTCATAATTACAGAGTTAATAAGAGGTATAAAGTACAAGTTCATTTATGTTAAAACTAAAAAAATTCTTGCTGTACACATAAAAACCAACTCTTTGTGACATCTGCAATTCAATGGAGCTTAATTTCCTTGTCATGATGATCAATTAGAAGACAACTATATTTAAAACTAAATAATTGATCAAAAATATATTTATATATATATATGTATATGTAAAAAAATCTTACAGATCTAGAGATCTACCTTGGGCTTAATAAAACAAAAAGAATGTCTAAACGGCACCTTGACATGAGGGAAATGACAAAAATATGATTTTGTTCTATCAATTACTGAGAAAAAAAAAAGGTCGGCTGACTGCATAAAAATAATGAGTACAGACCACTCAATTCTTGGTGCAAAGTTCAAGAGCCCCCATTATAGGATCTCCCTCACCAAGCAACCAACCCGTTATAAGTAACTCCATCAGGAACTCTGGGCTAAAGATGACACTCTTGTGCAGCTCCATTACCATCTATAAAACTCTGGTGTGTCAGCC
>JAUUDW010000039.1:127641-139135 GCA_032361385.1 Panulirus guttatus
ATCATCTGAGTGCGTCAGTTAATTCTGTTTTATCATAAAACCATTTTCGAGGTTAGTAGTTTATCAAAATTTACGTACTTTATAGAAGCAATTCTAGACTTCCTATAGTTTTGTCGTAACCTCAAGTTAGACCTGCACAGTGAAATATGGTAATCTCGACAGAACTTACTTTTCGTAAGATTTATAAAGCCATTATCGTAAATTTGTGTTGAGTTTATGAAGCAGTTTTTTTCTCTGTCGCTGTTCGCACGGTTGTGGGCACACTTCGTACAGATTCTGTATACAGGACCACACCTGTGGTACGCAGAGGTTAGGTTATCGTATATATATACATATATATATATATATATATAAGCAATGGTCTCTTGCATAGTAAAACGCAATTATCATAGGAAATGAATCACCAGGGTTTGGATGAACATCTTCGGTTTTATTGCCATACGTTTCTTTAATGACATATACCAACATCAGAGACTAAAGAGAAAGGACATCAAGCCTAAAATGTTACTTGAATAATGTATATTATAAAATACCAACGCTGCCTTACCTTTACATATATCATTTATGTCCCTATCTTAAGATTTGGAGTTATATGAAAGTACCACATTGTCAGACTTGAGAAAAAATGAGACCAGTAAAAACTGGAGGTTAAGAACTTATAATTAAGATAACTGATAATTCAGCTCGTGGAGAAGTACAGTCTTTATCGAGAATACTGAAGCGTTGCTGGGGCAAGTGAACTTGACAGGTCCCAACTGGCCCTTCCCTCAGAGCCCCGTCATGTTGTCCCCGCCTGTTCAAGACCCGTCGTCCTTACAGGCTACCGCCTACTTCCCCTGACGGCCTTGATGATGATCAGTCTCCAAAAAGCGCGACAACAGAGCTCAGTTTTCTCACGCCAGCGAGACTGCTGGGCCTACAGAGTCAGCCGACTTTCTTTTGAAAGTGTCGCGCGGCCTTACACCCTTGAGCCAGCGCCATCTCCCGCTATAGAAGAAAGTCAACCAACATTATCTGCCATTGTCCCATTTTCTCTTATTCCGCCAGATTCCATTTTCTGTCCCATTATTCCGTTTTCTGTCGTACACAATAGGGCTAAATGCGTGGAACGTTTCCATCAGGGGAGTGGACAGCACCACACCAGAGGCACAATGGGAGCAGCAGGTGAATACAGTTGGGGAAAAGATGAGTACAAAGGAAGCAACAGGTGAATACAAGTGAGGAACAGGTGAGCAACCTGCTCAGCACCTCGTGGCTTACCCACACCACCAGGACTCCCTCAATCTACCACCTACCGAGAGGCAAAGTCATGTTCAGCATTTGAGGAAAAGGATTTTGATTGGTGTTTGTAGGTCAGACGAATAAAGAAAGTCCTCTCAGGTCTGCTCAGCAGAGGAGCCTGCCAGGTCAGCAGAGGAGAGGACCCTACTGCTCCGTAGCAGGAGACCGGTGCCAGCGGTGGAAATTCCTGATCGGGGAAGCGAAAGGGAGAAAAAAAAGGTTATTTTCCCTGAAGAGGGACGATCCTTCTCAAGTGAGATAAGACCGTCAGCAGTTATCGTTACTAAAACTCCCGCAGTAGTTGAGACTCTTGAGGGTTCCTGAGTGTAAACAAACACATTCTGCCGCCTCCCTCACCTCCCCCTCACGCGGACACACATACACACACATACACACTCACACACACACTCACTATCTCCTGCTTACTGTACACTTGCACAAATAAGGATGTGTTGACGGTACACACACACATTAATTGGGGAAAATACACACGCAGGCAGAAACAACATACACATAGACGCATCGAAAATACGCAGATTTCGAAACAACAGAGGCAAACACACCCACACACTCACGTGTGTACCGAATACAAACGAAAAAACACGAAAGTTAACACTGAAGACCGACATATGAAATAAAACACGATATATATGAATTCAGCTAAACATTAGCTAGTCGGAAGACACGTACCTAAAAAAATGCTCACATATACAGGCAAATCCAGAAATGTTCAGAAAACATCCAAACCTCAGCTGATCAGGGTTACTTGTACGGACGGTAGATAAATATGAGAAAATGGGTCGATGAGTGATGTACGTAAAGGTGGAACACAAGAACCTTTCTACTGAAAAATCTGAAGAAGTGAGTAGAAATTGCTGTGAATATGTACACACAAAGGTGAGAAGTGGAGACGTCACACTCCCATGCTATAGGATTAACGGCCATTTCTGCGAGAGAAGAAGAGTGATATTGAATATAATGCTTTATAAGGGCGGACGAATGTCCGATAGACGTAAATCTCGCAAATAAACACGCATTAAAGTCATCACAGCCACAGGGAAAAGGCACAAATACCTCCCGAGATCGCGGGTAGCCCAAGTGGTCTTGAGCTGGCACATTACGGAGCCACAGCCAAAATGATCACTTTAAATGCAGAAGAGAAGTCTCCCGGGCAGTAACACAGGCCTGACCGTCCCCCTCACGGCTGCAACCGACGGCGCTAGATTTACGGTGTGTCATTATGGCCAGAGGATGGCTTGGGGGGAGGTGGTGAGGAGGGGGTGGCAAGGAGGAATATGGATGAGGTAAGGAAGAGTGGGAGGAGGAGGAGGAGGAGATGGGAGGTGATGATAGGAGGAGGATGTGAAGATAGAGTGGGAGGGGGGGGAGGTTTAAGAGAGAGGGGAGATCAAGAGATAAGGGTTGAGATAAGTGACGAGGGCGAGAGGAGACTACCGAAGGACAGAGGTCATACGAGAGGCAAAGAGGTGGTTGGGAGGTACGACGGAAGAGACCACCTTGGGAGAAGGGCTGAGAGAAGGTGCTCTTACGTTTTCCACAGTTCTCGTTTGGTTCGAACCATCACCGGCTCTGAAGCTACAACTACGACCTCGTCTCCGCCAGCAGTATATCATGGGAATTATTGGCTATCAACACCTAAATGTGAGTTAATCCAGAGCCTGAGGTTCACGCTTCAAACACACAACAGAGTTGTATCGATCTTCTCATCTATTCATCTTCAGCCATATCCCCTTCAGAACTGTTGACTCGTGTCCCATCTCTCTTGCAGGCAGCCACCAAGCGCTCTGGGGTTATTCCCTCGAGTGGTATCTGATGTGATCTTCAACAACAGCCAGGTCTAAGGGCTCTGGAGATAGCCGGTTCTCGAGTTACCGAATCACACTCAAAAGAAAAAGCAAAATACATCACAAAAATTGGAGAGAGAGAGAGATATGATTTCCTCTCTATGTAAACCGAGGATTTGCTCGTCTAGTGTGCAATTTTCAGTGCTGAAAACAGTAACGTACAAAATGTTGCAGCAAACTTCTGTTGTTTAAGAAGTTAACCTGAAGAATTACTGCAAAGGAATGGCTCCTGAAGGATGATTAAAGATGAAAAACAGACAGAAATCATTACCGGGATCAAAAAGTGCCAAAAAACTCTTAGAAATAATGGTGATCTCGAAGGAAAAGAAGAGTTGGCAAATGATGAAAGAAATTCGCTTCCAAAATGATAAAAGGCTGAACAAAGGGTGACTAGATTTAGTGCGTGTGAGAGTGTTGGTGGAAGTGATGTCGCGCCTGCCGCAGCAGCAGCAGGCGGGACGACCACTGCTGTGAGATGATGGCGACACTGCGACACTGGTGGTAGAGTCGTGCTCGGCGGAGGTGATAGTGTCCCCGATACTGTTGTCGCCGAGGTTACCCGTCAGGACCCGGTAGCCAGGGGTCGCCGTCTACTGTTTGTACTGACAGGAGCCCCGCAGAGAAGCCTGAGATAGCCGAGATTTCTAAGCCAGCGGTGGAGAGGCGCCGCCAGATAGGATCGGAGGCGAGGCAGAGGCTAATTTTTTTCTTTTGTGGACCGTGAAAGGAGCGGACTTCGAGGCTGCCAGCGAGTTAGGCCGAGTTCTGAGACGGCACGGGAGCTCCTGGGGGGAATACATTACCTGGTATGAGGAAAGCTGGAGGACGGTGATAAGGCTGCTGTTATACAGTTAGGTACATATATATGTACATATTTGTATTTACATATACGTATGTATGGAAGACCTTATTGTGTGTGTAAATGAAGAATGATAAAAAACACTAGTGTAATTTTAAAAACTGTGCCTTCGATAATGTTCAGGAGAAACATAAGTGTAAATTAAAATGTTGCAAATATGATTATTTTATTTCTTTGATCTGTGGGCATAAATACAGCAACCCTCAAACTTTTTGAGTAATGCATCGCGAAGTTATAACGAGGTCATAGAAGTAACGTTCAGAAGGACCACGTTTGTAGGACAGTGCTGGGCATGGCACCTCGTCCTTGGTGACAGTCGTTGGTGTGACACTCGTTCCCTTACCGTGCACTTGCTAGCGTGCCCTCCTCGTCCGTGCTCAGTCTGACCTCCAGTTGTTCGCACGGGACTATCCTTTTGAGATAAGGAAATTGTTTCTGTCGATGTACCTTGTGTACCATAGAGGATATGGCACCGTATCACAGACGTCAACAAAGTGAAATGGAGACGAGTATAGCTCGTGCGTCGGGTGGTACAGCTGCAGTTTACGAGCATAGATTTGCCACAGTCGGATCAAACATCGTACACAGTCGTACATGGAAGATGTACATCTTGAGTCATTCTGTGATCCAGCGCCGTCTCCTGTCCTGCCCTGCCCTGCTGCACTCAGATCTCCGAAAACTTAAACGTGAAAAAAGATGCGTGTCTCGTTTGATGTTGTGGAAGGAACCCATGATCATATTCTTGCTATTGAATGGGAGCCAGAGGATGCTAGTCGCTGTTGCTGTCTTGTAGAGGCGTAAAGGGAAGGCGAGAGCACCTCACATCCGGCTTTGCCATTGGCTGTGGCTGGGTCGAGGTCATTCTCGTCAGATCAGTGGGTAGGTTCTTAGTGCGCCACGTAGTAAATAACATTTGGTAATGACACCGGGAAATTCCTTTATGAAAGTTAGAATCGAATGGAGTCTGAGTTGCTCCGAGGGAAGACTGGGCTCTATGATGGGGATATGAGAGCGTGAGAGTGGCGCGCGGCCGCCGCCGTAGGAGGCTGGGTCGCCGCGTCCTGACAGCCCCCGCCGCTCGGCCCGTGTTATTGCCGGGTCCCGCTGCGTCGCCGGTGACACGAGAAAAACGCACCGTGTAACCCGGATTTATGGCTGCTCAGGGACCCGGCAGCGCATGCGCCTTGAATACTGATGACGGCGGAACGAGCCACTCATGTGCTGCGCGGAGGTAAATAATGAAGTGATTATGCTCACACGTCTTGTACGCTGGGGACGCAGAATATGCCTCGCTGCAGCTCCTTCTGAAGCACTTGCAGACCCATTTGTATGTGACATCCAACAATACTATTAACCATGACAATAAGAATACCACTTTACTGCCGCCTGTCAGAAACATAGGAAAAAAAAAAAAGTTCAATAATAAGATATGGGACCTGGCGGGGACCCCTGGGGGCGGCGTTCTCAGAATGTCGTCCCCTCCACCAGTGCCGGGCTGGGCAGAGTGCGCCCCGCCGCCCTCACCCCAGGACGCTCCTGCAGGATAGCGTTGCCTCACGCAGCCGGGGGCGCCCTCACGACCACTACTCTCTCTCCTTCCTCACACCCCTTCTCCCCAGCCCCTCACTCACTGTCTCGCAAAACCATGGGTTGTGGTTTCGATTCTTGATACACGATTGTACAATGTATCGCTTTTCTTGGTCCTTTATGCGAAATTCTGTGGCAGTCACTCACTAGAGTTAGACTCGTTCTCTTCAAATCAGCGTATCCAGCCCCATATTTCTGAACCACATGCAAGATGATATACAGCAGATGGACATAAATATTCTTTATGACAAGAGGGTTTTGTGGTCCTGCTGCAGCGACATAAGACCACCTCAGGCGGGAACCCCAGCCCCAGCAGGGGCACTCCGGCCTTAGCAGGGGGGGAACCCCCCCCCTCCCCAACCTAAGCATAGAGATCCCAGTCATAGTAGAAAGACTCTCTCCCTGATAGGGGGATCCCGGTCCTAGCAGGGGGTTCTAGCCTTATCATAGTGCACTCCACCTTCAGTAGATGGGACATCAGCCCTAGCGGTACTCTGGCGTCACGAAAGGAACCCCGATCGTAACATGTGACTACTGCTTTAGAAGAGGTGGCGATCCAGATCCATGCAGGAGGACTGGAGTATTACCAAGGGATCCTGGACTTTTTAGGCTAATCCTAGCATCTGTCAGAAAGGATCCCAAGCCTTCCCGGAGGAACCCCAGTCATAGCACAAGAGACTTTGGTCTTGTGAGGGGGGACCCAAATCTTACACCTCTCTCTTACCCAGAGGGGAACGCCCAATCCTACTAAGGGATGTCAAACCTTACCAGGGATCGCAGTCGTGAGAAAAGGACCTCGATCTTATCATGGACACCCTGGCTTCTGTAGGGAAACTCTGGTCTTATCATTGCTATCAAGAAAACTCGGGCATTACTTGAGAATCTCCAGCTTGTGCGTGGGGCAACCTGTTTTTACTACAGGGGCCTGGGTTTTCCAGGGATGTCTCGACCTTCTTAAGCTTCTCTATGCCTTTCCAGGCTGCCTCCGACTTGACCAAGAAGACTAGCCTGACCAAGGAGACCACATTCCTAACAGGGAGAACATGTCTTCGTCAAGAGGTCTTAAGCCTAACAGCGACTAACAAGCTTCAACAGCTCATCTAATATACCATTGACCCTTGGCCATACCAGGACGGAGATATCCACCTTACCGTTCTCAGGAACATCAGTATTGCTACAAGGACCTTCAGCCTCATGAGGAGGAATCTGAACCTCGGCTACAACGATCATGACCCTGCTAGAGGAAGCCCAAGCGTTACAAGATTTTCCGGCCCTACAACGCCGACTCCAGGCAGACCCACGAGACGAAAGTGTCCCTTGCGATACCACGGGGATCCTGACCATATATGAAAGTGGCAATACCAGACACACCAACAGAAACCTAGCGTTAGTAAGGGTCCCACAGATTTTGTTTTTCGAAGCAGTATTACCAGGGAGCCTCAGACTTAGAAATGCAAACCCAGGTTTGTCTGTGGGACTTTATAATCAACCTTTTAGATGAAGACTCTCTATTATCAAAGGTACCCCGGACTCGCCATTGGCGATCTAGAATTGTTAAAAGAACTCTGTCAAAACACTTTAGACTCGTTCATACCAGGAAGACTTTAGCCTTACCGTCGGTGATGCGGCATTAACCATTAGAACCTAACACCTTTGAATGAAAACACCACATTACCAAGGTTCTCAACTTTAACATGGAGGGCCAGTCGTCACCGGAAGGATAACACAGCGGGAAGAAAACATGGGCAATACCAAGTAAACAGTAGACTTGCCAATGGGGTTCATACATTACAAGGAGAACATCAGCCTTACCAGTGGGGAGCTAAGACTTGACAGTAACACTCAAGCTCTAAATGGAAAACATCAGGCATATTACCGAGGACCAAGAATTGTCAGAGGCACAGCAGAAGCACCACTGACTACCAGACATGCCGGTGGGATCCCTGTTTTACCATGTAAATATTAGACTTACCTTTGAAGGTAATGAAGCACCACACTTACAATTTGGTGGCGAAGAATCAATTACCAGGTCGTCTGACTAACCACTTCGGACTAGGCAGTGTCATACCTGCCGGGCTGTATCGTGGGAGGCAGTCATTACTAGAGGGGGCGCTGTTTTATTTATCAGTTTAGATCAAGCATTATAGGAAGGGCATCAATCTCTTTACTGGGTACATTAGACTTATTAATGGGATCAAGCATTACAAGGCATTTGGCATACTAGTGAAGACTAAGCATTGTCTAGAGGGCTTCACACTTCCCAGTACGTGTCCAGCACTCCAGTGTTACCTCCCAGTCGAAACACTGTCGGTAGATACTGGAATAAAGTGGAATTATTTAAGTGACACTGGTACATAGTTAGCGAATATAGAAGTGTCAGCAGGGAGGATAAAAATGACGAAAGGGAGAGGCAATGTTTGATGAGACTTTGTGGTGATGAGGTCAGTGAGGTGCAAGAGTGGACGCTGGCGAGGAAGTGTTAGATGAAGCGACGACATCAGCATGATCGTGGAAGAAGAACAGGTACCTCTGAAGTACTAGACAGCAGTATGATCATGCATTGTGACGAAATTATGGAAAGAGTCGAGGATAGCAGGGGCAGAGAATAGGATAACGAGATGGGGAATACCTACCTGGTGGTGAAACGTGCGCAGAAGTCGACTAAATTTTACCTACTGGAAGAGAGTCGATCATATCCAACACGGATGTCATGTTCCCGACTCTAAAAGATGATTAATCCATCTTCAGTTTAGTAGATATTGAAATATAACCTTCATAAAAATTGGCTAGACTAGAGACTAGAGAATAATGTGGGACGAACGTAAGGAAAGGGAGAAGGCAGAAAATCAGTGGAGAATTGTTGTTACACCAACAGGAAATATAGTGAGAGAAAAAGGAGGAGAGGGAAAGTGTATATAGAGTAACAGAAGTCACAGAAGAGTACGAGTGACGACACATGTGAACAACAGATGCTCGGGAGGATAAACCGCTTGTTTCTGTTTAGGGAGAGTGGAAATGTAGAAAATGACGTTTGAGAAGAGGAATAGATGAAAAAGAAGTGGTTGACTCGGAGAGAATTTTATTACGAGAGAGATGCGAGAGGAACGAGGGAGGAGACTGCTGGAGTGAGGGAAGAATGAGATATTAAAAAAGGAAGATCATGGGAGGAATGAGGATATAAAACAGCTGAAGTGTGAAAGAGGAGTGAAAATGAAATTGTTACAGTGTAGGTGAAATAAGGGTGAAACAGCTACAGTGTAAGTGGAATGAGGGAGAAGACAGCTAAAGCGCGGGAGGAATGAGGGGGGAAGACAGCTGGAGTAAGGGAGGAATAAGGTAATGAAAGAGCTGCTATGTGTGAGAGAAGGTTCGGGTTAGGATAATCCATCTCCGATGAGGACAAAGACTGCGGAGCAAATGACAACTCCCCAGCTACCCAGGGGGAACAAGGTGCGGTCTGACGGACACAGCAGGGGGCGCTGACGAAGCAGAAGCAGTGTGGCTCTTGATTTGAGGACGTTCCCCCACAGCACCAGGCAGACTAACACACGTACAGTAAAGGAGGGCTGCTGGTGGTGCGGAGGAATGTCTCTGGTTCGAGGTTCGGCGTTCGTTCACGAATGAATAGAAATGTTTCGTGTTGACTCTTTGGTTCGTGATGATAAAGTCATTGGTCATGGTTTTCAGTAAAACAATTTTCGACTCTCTTGCATAATTTACCATTAATACTTTCACCGTATTTTTCATCACCATTAATGTTCAGTGTAGCATTCACGCTCGCGATTAAACCACAGTACACGGATCATGTTTAAGGGTTGATGACTTTAATGGTGGTGTAAGACATCATTACACTGACAGAACATGGGCGGATATTATCACATATCTTTTCTCGTAATGGCAATATACTTCTCTGTGTTTACATCTGAAACTGTTAACTTCTGCTCGCCAGGGCCTGAGTGGTGCTCAGTCACAGATGATGAAGGCATTATCTTATGGTACGAAAGCTTGAGTGGTGCTATATCACAAGAGATGATGAGGGCATCATCTTATGGATCTTAGGTTAGAGTGGTGTTATGCCACAGGAGACGATGAAAGCATTATCTTACGGAACTAGGGCTTGAGTGTTGCCATGTCACTGGAGATGATGAAGGCATTATCTTTTGGAACTAGGGCTTGAGTGGTTGAGTGTCACAGATGATCATGAGCGCATTATTAGGACAAAATGTACCAAAAATCACTAAGAAGCTTCACGTTTGTAGTCTGCAGCATGAGAATCACTTCGAAGGAACAAGCTCGAGGGAGACGGAGATGTTTCTTCTAAAGACATAGGGTTCTGCTGTACTCAGTGAATGCTCAGTTCAAAGACCATAAACAGACAGCCACATCGGAGCACCATCACGTGGTTACAGGTAAGGCACCTCCAGCCAATATGGAATTGATGTTGAGGTTAAGCCTTCACTTGCTGCAGACGCCATGGTGGCTGCAAATAAGAAAGGACTAGATGAAGGGACAGAAACTGAATGCATGCAATGCACTGTATAATTCTTGGAAAGTGTCGCGAACACTGATGGGAATGTTATGTATTAATATACATAATGAAAGAAAATGTTTCATCGTTATAGGTCAGTGGGCTAGGATTTCGTAGTGTCGGGTGTTACTGCAACAGAAGACATTCTTTCTCTAATGAAGATAATGATGATAGAGAATTAAAACGAACACTCTGAACTAGGATCATCAGATCACACGTCTTCATAGGAACACCTCGCTATCCGTTCAGAGGTTCTGGCCAGAAATTTGATCCATTTGATTAACAGGGACATTTTCCTGACAAAGTCTGATGAATGTGTTAGTCTTGATGTGACTACATATGAGGCATCTTAAAAGAAAATTATCGTACAAACATAAGTGAATATCCATGACAAACGAGTCCATGCGAGACTTTCCATCACTGCCATGTTTCGCTGGATTATGCTCGAGACAGGATGTCCATGCTCGAGGAATTGCCCCATGTGGCAAAAATTCTAGTGAGATTGTAGGACAAGTTCCCTTGCACCACACGGAGGCCGCAGCAGCCTCTCTTGACCCCTGGGCGCTAGCGGTGCGGAGGCATGGTCAGGTAACTGTCTGTAGTGACAGGCTGACCTGCTAGCACTTGGTGCGTTCCTCAGGATGTGTTGCTGTCACCCTAGGTAGCGAGCAAATGCTTGATATTGAATGGACTCATCGACAACACCTCCGCTGGTGTTCACCCATGAGATAGCGATGGGGGCAACGCGACCCCATTCTTTAATAACTACGAAAAGTATTTTCTGGCCAGATACATCAAATTGCAAAAAGTTTTGGTTATTGTTTTACAATAAATCACTTAACATTCAGTTAAAGATTACGTAACTGGGCTACCTATTTAGGGACTTCAGATTCTGACAAACATAGGAACTCAGTGATGCCGGATGAAACGAAAATTTTGCTGCGCAAAATCGAATTAATAGTTTTTTCTTTTTCTTCGTTGACCTTTAAAGGTCAGATGAAAGGTCACGCCATTTTTCGTATAGGTCCTACCGTCGTGCTCAAGGATCGTACCGTCGTGCTCACAGGTCGTACCTTAGTGCTAAACGAGTTGAGCAGGTCGGAACGTCTAGTATGATGGAGATGAGTCAAACACGTAACGTAAATTGTAGTGGTAAGCTGGCACTGCACACGAACAGGGAACAGTGAAAGACACTGTCGTTTCAGCATCTTCACTGACAGAATGCACTTTCCTTTAACATAAACAAAATAAGACGCCTTGTATTACGAAATTATCACCTTTGGCTTACACTATACTAGACTGAACTATATTTTTATAACAGCGATGAATGTGAGATTACGTGATAATCGCTTTGTTTCATCATTATATGCTTGG
>JAUUDW010000039.1:139235-151460 GCA_032361385.1 Panulirus guttatus
AGAGAGAGAGAGAGAGAGAGAGAGAGAGAGAGCGGTACCAGCGGTAAACTGTGAACTAAAAGTTTGAATCTCTTAGAATTAAGTTACCATCAACCTGCGCTGCCATCCTCGCCACCTTTCCTCTAGAGAAGTTTTGTCCAGTACGTTCCGTTTCTGTCCAACAGTGTCGAGATTATTGGTGTCTCACTGAGAGATTGTGTATGAGATGCAGTCATGCATCCATCAGTAGCAGTTAATCATGTAATGTCTATGTTCAGCAGCTTTACAGCCGAGTGCATCAGGGCAGCTTTAACAGCATGGCGCAATTTGTTGCTTGGCGAACTTGCTGTGTGATCTCCATCGGCTGTTGACTGGCGCCCTCACGTCCTGTGATGTCATTTCGCTCCTTATAGTTCTCATATCACCGCTTGAGTGACATGCGTTCCTCCCAACGAGAGGCAGAAGTCTGTCTTTTCCTGTTCAGAGGTCACCTCAACAACAGTATGAAGTCTTGTATTTACGCGTAGTTACCTGTATTTGGCCTGTCTCCCGTAGCACTGTCAAAAAAGAGGAAGTTCTTACCTCTAGCTCCATGCATTACGTATGTTTTTTCTATGTTAAAGGCTCCAGTCACCGACAAAAGTCCACATCAAGGCTGGGCCTTAACTGTAATATAGAGAGGATAATGAAACGGAAAAAGAAAAGACGGGAAAGTATTTACGAATTTTTGAGAAAGTGAAAGACCTGTCTTTTGAAATATGCCAGGTCATAGTTACTGGAAAAGACATGAGAAGTTAGAGAGCTCCAAAGCTTCGACGTGTAGGGAAAGAAGAAGGTATCAAGACAGCCCACCCTTGAGTTGCCGATGGCCACACAATAATCATGTGACGCAGCAGCTTGCCGAGTATTGCGTGCTCTAGCTAGTGGTGCGGGCACACAAGCTGCAAGCTCTCAGAAGCTAAAACCAAAGTAATAGCTATAAAAGAGGGAAAGTGAACCAACATTGCGGTGTAGGGTAAGGGGGTCAAGTTTGCAAGTTGGCCTGGGACATTTTATAAGTCGGACCGCTTTCGAGGTGGCTAACCATGGGATGTTTCATAAAGGTGGTACGGTAACCATGAATGGTATATATGTTTTCCTGATCCCTTAAATCTTTAACCAGTGAAGGGATGATAATCGCAATACTCAAATGATAAATGTATAAACTTTATATCCAAGCCTGACACAACTTTAGTTAGACCGCACAGAGTGACGGGAGAATAATGGTATAATTTCTTCTGTTAGTCGTTGTTCGTGTACTTACAGTCTATTTTCTAACCCCACTGGAATTACTCTCGCAAGAATTTGTTTCTATACAACAATATTTCTTGCAGTATTTGTTTGGACTTATCCCTAAAAAGCTCTATTTTGTCACATTTTAGGACTTAGTGTTCTAGTTTGTATCCAAATATCTGGCCACAAACTTAACATTTCACATAATTTACATCTCCAGATAGGCCACAGCGCCTATAGTACCTATAGCCTAACCTTAGTCTAGCAATTACAACATCTAATCTACTGATCTTATTAGTTTCTCCATAAACACTATAAGCTCCAACTGGACAGAGAATGCTTCTTAACTTACAAAGACGAATCCGTTTCGAATTCATGAAGCGCGGAATGAACGCCCACGACTCCTGTTTCAACTCAGGTTTGTCTTGGGTTTCGATTATACTGGACACAGATGTAGTATGAGCACATAGACATCAAAGAACAAATTCTTAAACGTTTTTCTAATGGCTGCAACGGTGATCGTATAAACACTAAAGTCTGGCACAGTTTCGCCGTATGGTAACAGATTTATGCAGAGGTCTGTCTTACGAGTAAATTGCTAAAATACTTTTATAGTTTAATATCCTAGAGAAACTGTATCTCATGATATACTGTATAGCACTCGTGGTGTCATAGTATCCATAGAGCCATAGTACTTGTCACTGTAGCCATAGCTTTTCCTGGAGCCATAACAACTTTGGTGCAGAGCATGTCCTGGAGCCATAGCATCTCATGATGCCATAGCATCTCTGGAACCACAGCATATCTGGGTCCACAGCATCTTCTGGAGCTTTTGCATTCCCTGAAGCCATAGCATCTCTTGGAGCCGTAGCATCTCAGGAGCCACAGTGTCTCTTGATGCCATATCATCTCTGGCGCCATCATCACATATCCAAGGTTTCTCGATTAATTTTCTAGTTACACTGTTGGAATAATTTGACCGTGGTCCAGACACTGATACAGTTTAATCAATAGTGTTTTATTAATTTGCCTGAAACGAAGTCATTTGTCTTTGTAACTGGTCCATTTACATGCATCTGTGTGATTAAACCATAAGTTTTTAGTTAGCAGCAGTTGAATAAAACCTTCTAATTACATAATTAAACTAGAAGGTACGCTGTGCGTAAATAGTTGCATGACACGTTTGCATATCCCTAAATGCTTGCATCAGACGGTACCATACACCTAAATGCTTGCATCAGACGGTAGCATATGCTAGCATCAGACAGTAGCTTCTCACTACTGTACTGACTGTACCATATCCTAAAACACTCGCTTAAGACTGTACCACATCCCTAAATGCTGGCATCCGATGGTACCATATCTTTAAGGGATCATATTAGTCGGTGGTGTCTCTTTTAATTGCTTTCGCAATAAACGGTACGGCCTCCTGTTGACATGGTTGACGACATTTGCAATTTTCATAAAGAAGAAATCCAGAGCAGCGAGGGAGACATCGTCCGGACTGACCTCATCAGACTAGGTATCCTTCTCTGAGCTCGCTATCAGCTGACACCAATCAACAAATATCAGCTGATTCCTCGTTTGTTTCCTTCTCAAAATGATGTGGCATTTAAATTCTCGTCCTGAATATACGGTTCCTTACTGAAAAAAATTAGTATATCTCCCACGGTAACTTGCTGTAGTATTGAAATACTCGTGAATATTAATTCATTTACATTTATTGGGTTTATCACTTGAAAAAGGTATTATCTAAAAAGAGATTAATTGGGTAGCGGAGTTATAGTGTGGCTGGGGAGATTAATTGTGTTAATAGATGTGACGGCCCATGGTGTCTGTTCATGTGACAGTAATTAGTGTCCGTAGATGTGACGCTGTGTAGTGTCTGAGGATGTGATGATTCCTAAAGTCAGTGGACGTGACGATGCAGAAAGACGTCACAAGTGGTTGTCCTAGTAACAGCGATGGTTGTTATGACACAGTGAGTCGTCACATGGTTTTTCCAGTGATCGGACATGTCATTGTGTCCTATGAAACCTATGGAATGGACTGGTGTTTCATATTGTGTTGTGGTCCACGGGGAACGGGACAGTCGGTTCAGAGTTTTTGCTGAAGTGGTGTAACGCCAGTGGGTGATGGTGCGGTCCAGCATGTCAGAGAGGATATTGGTCCACGATTTCGAATGAATGAAAGTGTGTTTGTGGGTGTTATGGCTTCTATAGGAGTGTTATAAGGGTGTGTACAGTAGGTGTTACAGTTCGTATAGTGGTGTTACAGGGTTTATACAGTGGGTGTTATAGCTCCTATGGCGGTGATATAGGGTGTGCAAAGTGGGTGTTATTGCTCCTATAACATCATCATAAAGGGTGTACATTGGGCGTTATGGTTTCCATGGTACTCTTATAGGGTATGTGAAGCGGGTGTATTTGGCTCTTACAGAAGACCTATAGGGTGTGCGAGGTGGGTGTTATGGCCCGTATAGCAGTGCAATAACTTAAGGAGTTTAATTAGTATATATGGCAGCAAAGGGAAGTAAATCAGTGGACGTTGAAGTATATGGAGATGTTTTAAAGCTTTGTGTAGCCGTAATGTATCATGTCAATGATGATACGGGAAATGGCCATATTGACTGCAGAGCACTCTGGATGTCGGTGACTTTTGCGATGTCATCCATAGACTGGACCTCTCCAGCTCCGACAAGGGAAAGGGCGGCGGCGATCGCCACCAGCTCGACTTGGGTCGAGGAGATTCACGATACATAACGGCCCTAGACGACCTGGCAAACCATGTCCTAAGTTTTAAGTATACGTATATGACCTCACTTGGCACATTGTTCCAATCGTGTACTACTCTGCCTTCACATCAATGCTAATCTATTTCTCTTCTAAATCTATTTGAATGCATCGTTAACACGTTGTTGTAAATTGATTTTTTTAGGATTTTATTTATTTATCCTTCGTCTATCCCCATTTCCCATTTGTGTGACTCATATCGCGCCGGCTTCCCATCATCCTATGTTAGAAGGTGTTAAGTTCGGGAGGGCAATGTGTGTTGCTGGGAGTCATGACCTGTAAAGTTGTGATTATGTTTGTGTGTTACGGGGAGATAGTCTTACACTCGCGTTGCCCCGTCTCTTAGCCTTGTATATATATATCATGTATTTACTCGTCTATGTATACACACACATACACACTCTAGCTGTGGTGTGCTGTGTGCTGTAGTTCACAGAAGTGCGTTAGTAGTTCCTACGGATTGCGAAAGTGTGTTAATAGCTGTTGTGGAGTAGGTAAGTGTGTTTTTGCCTGTTATGGCTTATAAAAGTGTGTCAGTGACTGTTGTGTGTAATTTGGTGTATTACAACGTGCTGTGGTTCATGGGATAGTGTTAGTGGGTGTTATGACTTCAGGGGTGTACCTCCAGGTGTTATGGACCTTCGTTGCGTGTGTTGACCAATCCCATGGTTTAGGGATGTTTATCACCGGCTGTGTTATGGCACAGGAAATTGAAATGATTGGGTGTCATAGCTGATACAAGTGTGCTAGGTGGTGCATTTTAACTTAGGGAGATGGGTTGAGAGGTTGCATGACCCATAAAATATGTCAGTAGGTCACATGATTGTGAGATGTGTTAGTATGGGCGTCGTAATTTCGGCTAGTGGGTTGGTAGGTGCCCGAGCTTAGAGAAGTGGGTGTTACATAGTATTTCACTTTCAGGATATGGGCGTGTGTCGGTAGATGTGTGATACGGTTCAGAGACGAGTGTCAATGGGTGTTATGGTTCATAGAGGTGTGACAGTGATTGTTGTTTCGGTTCAGGAGGGGACTTAGTGGGTGTTATACTTCAGGACTACATTTCAGTGGGCGTTATGATGTAAAAAGGTGTGAATCATAAATGGTGTTATTTTCCTGAGAAATGTAGAAATTGGTGGTATGGTTCAGAGAGGTGTTCAGAGAATCATAAGGATCTGTGTTAGTGGGTGTTACCAAACAGGAAGATTAGGAGTGAAATATTTCAGGAACGCGAGTTGACGTGTGTTATATTCAGACTGATGCGTGTTTTGGCAGTATCTTTCAGGAAGGTGTGTTAGAAATCAACTCTCGGTGTTAGTGGGTGTTACAGCTGATAGAGGTTTGTTTGGCTGCACTGTAGCTGATGAATGGATGCTGATGGTTGTCAAGGTTTAGGAAGTTGTGCTGGTAGGAACTGGGGTTAAGACAAGGCTGCTAGTAAGAGTTAAGAGTTAAGATAACTGTGTTCCTGGACATTAGGAGTGACAGAGGTAAGCCACTGAACTATCATTCACATGGAGCTGTACCAGTGGGTGCTGTATTATCAGGCAGACGTGTCAGTAGCGGGTGTTGGAATACAAGGAAGTGTGTGTGTGTATCGCCTTGGGCAGGAGCCGTCCTTATGAATTATGACACGCAAGGGAGGGTTACGTTTGTGCCAGTGAAGTTACTGCCTGTGCCACTAGAGTGCCATGGCCCTGACCACACACTCAGCTGTTCCACTCATGCAATGGTACTGTTTGAACTCGTATGCCTTAAAAAATATTTTTACCTCCAGATACATTGTCATATATATATATATATATTCTAAATACCACAGCAACTTCAGTGTCAGAAGGGTTACGATAAGCAAGATTTAAGGCTGAGAATTATCTATCAAGCTTATTTTGGTCAGTAGTTTATGATAACCCGACCCACATACTGCACGAGGTTATACGAGGATCAGTGTTACTATAACTGTTATTACCATTCATTCTTGCTTTGCCTTCTGTACCCCAGCTGCCCCGACCCCCACTGGATTAAATATCGGCTAAGAAAATAGAATAAATCAGAGCTCCCGCTTGCCTTTCCTCCACTTAACCCTAGCGGACATCAGCAGCCCGACCCCCTAATGGATTAAGAATGAACAAAAACTTGAGTGAAATGAAAGCATATCTAAGTTGGTTATCTTTTGTTTTTTTTTCAAGTATAATCATGTTCAAGTCCACCTGTTGTGATCCCAACAGGTAAGAACAGTCAACACAACTGTCAGGAGTCTTTTGACTATATTATCTTTGCACTGAACTCTCTTTTGTCTGTCCATTGAAGGAACATTATAGATCTAAATTAAAGCTCTGTCAAGAATTCTTTTCTGTTGATGTACGATCATCAGTTTCTCTTTTACGTGATGATGACAGCTTACCATTTCACTTAAGTATTGTTTCACTCCTCTACAGTATGGTTATCAAATGGTTTATAGACACCTGAGGGTTTTTTCTTATTTAGGAATTATTTCATTAATATTTATAGAGTGAAGGAAAACTTCTCACTAGTTTAAGAATTCATAGACTTATAATCACCAATCTTAATTCATTAAGAATATATCGTTTCAGAAAGGACATGATCATGTATATTCAGAGAGCAGACATTACCATCAGTTACCAGTTGTCTGGGGAAGAAAATACAGTATGTAAAAATTCAGAATAATTTTTAATACTTAGATAATACAAACTTAATACACATAGTAGTTAACATTATAGAGCCACAATATGCAGCAAACTGTACAAGATAATTAAAGCTTGGTGAGGCACATGGCACAGGGTCCCTAGGGTGTGGATGGCACTCAGCTGTCCCAGGAAGAGGTAAAGTGGCACTCCAGCTATCCCAAGGGGGAGGGAAGATGGTACCCCAGTTGTCCTAGGAGGAGGTAAGGTGGCACTCCAGCCATCCCAGGAAATAGAAGGTGGCACTCCAGCTGTCCTAGGGAAGGGTGACACTCCAACTCAACTATCTGCTCATGATGTCCGCGATGGAGAATCCAAGTCTTTTAGGCGGAGCCACAACGACAGGCAGCTCCTCGTCCTCCTCCGTCACCGTCTGTAGCACGTCGTCGTCCACTACATCGTCGTCGTCACAATGAATCACGTCAACCACTTCATCACTGTCGCGGGAGTCACACAGTGGCAGGTTAGGCATTATTTGTGGCGAGGGCGTGAGGATCGAAGTGGGCGGGGTGTCGTGGGCGTGCTGGGCCTTGTGAACGGCCAGGGTGCGCGCCTGACAGAAGCCCTTGCCACACACGTCACACTTGAAGGGCTTCTCTTTGCTGTGGATGTACTTGTGGTCTCGGAGGTGGTCTTGTCTCCTGAAGGCCTTGCCACAGATGTCGCAGGGGAAGGGCCGCTCGTCCGTGTGTGTTCTCTCGTGGATCAGCAGGTTGTAGCTCTTGGTAAACTCCCGCTGACAATACTTGCAGATGTAGCGCTTCTTGGGTCGGCTGAGGCGGCCTCCAGGGGTCAACAGGAGGCGGTTGAGGGCCAGGTCACCGGCGCCCAGAGCCGCCCATGGCAGCTTACCGAGAGGCATAGCTCCGTAGTTCTGAAGCATCCCCATCAGTCTCGAGTCGAGACCGAGGGGAGCTTGTTGTTTAGCACTGGTAGGTGGCACTTGGGGCAAGAATGGTAACGACTGGAACAACGGGAAGGCGGGTGGCACTCGAGATAACGGGGTAAAAGCCGATCCCAGAGATCCAGGAGTAAACTTGGCACCGAGGGAGGATGGGTCGGGCCGCGCCGCTAACACTGACGTACGCTCCATCCTGCTGAGGTAGTGGGTCTGATCTCTCTGCGGGACCGGCCCGGTCTTTATATGAGAGCGTCTCGCCGGGGGCACAAGGGGCCGACGATTGGCTGCCGGGGCGCGGCGCTACTGGCTCAGGTTCAAAGAGGGCGGAGCAACGATGAGACGGCGGCTATGATTGGTGGGTTCGGGAGAGCGGGTGGGGATGTAGGAGTCTCGTGACTGGCAGTTGGGCGTGTAGGAGGCTCTACTGACCCTGTCGAAGAAGTGCACGTGGATTATTATCTTCAGGTCCCGACACGCATGACTGACGGTGTTTTTTGTTTATTACTTTTCTCTGGATGTTCTACAGAACGCAGCCGGACCAGTTCTGGTGTTGTGGGGACTTTAACGACGACATGTCTCTGTACTTCCCTCACGGTACGATCGTTACCATTCCCTCCCCACCTCCCTCACTCCCTCCCTCACTGGAGGAGGAGGAAGCATGGTGGGCGTGAGGGTGGGGGGGTGGTGGGTGGTGGTGGTGGTGGTGGGCGAGTGTTCCCACGCTGGGCCTGGCCCAGACCACCACCACCTTCGGGGGGAACTATCAGCGGAACCAATCTGCTATGTGCGCTGCTCACCCTAACCTCGCTAAGCTTCCCTCGCTAACCTGAATGGTTACTTGTGGATTTATCGCAGACGAGTAGGTGGTCACCCTTACGTCATCGTGTACGTAGGGGGTGGAGACGCGCCCGTCCACCCGTCCCTTGCTCTGGAGACAGGAGGAAGCCGTCCGTGTGCCCTACCTGGCGTACAATGAATAATTAAAAGTGTCTAAAGATTAAGACTAACGGAGGGACTGACTGGTCGCGTGGACGTTCCCACACTCGAGCCAGCTCGCGCGCATAGAGCACCGCTTTTTTTTTTCTTCTGTTTTTGTTCCTTTGTGATTGCCGGGAGTACAGTGGTACCAGGCGAGAGATGTTCCGGACCTGGAGTTACATGGCCCCGATGGTGGGTGTGAGTTTACACAAAAGTACAAGTGCAACAAGTGTGGTGGGCGGTGGGCGGTGCGCCCTGGGACTCGAGTTTATCTTCACTCGGATTTATTAACCTTTTTATCGTCTGCTCGTGGGCCGAGCAGGGGTGATGAGGGGGAAGGATTTCTCCCTATCTTTCTCTCTTAGATGAATACAGCCAGTGAGTACCTATCTACGAGTGCCTACGGTGATATTTTTGCCTGAAGCGATAGTCTTACGTTAGATACATTCTCTCTCTCTCTCTCTCTCGTCTGAATCTTTTCTTCCCACTCTCTTTAACATTGTTATGTTACAATCCAAACCGACGTGGTACTGTACATCGATTACACAGTTTCTATTTGCAGCTCCCACTCACAGCCAAAGTTGTCTCAGAAACCTTCGTGTCCGAGTAGATGACGCAAATCTACGGTAACTTCACGCGGCATTACAATGTAGGGAGCCTTGACGTGTTAAAGTCTACGGGAAATGGGAATCCATTTCTAGGGATAATGGTTGCCTTGGTTTAGGTAAACCCTGAAAAGTCTTTCTGTAAAGTTTCACGCATTCTACATTTTCACATTCTTACACGCACGTTCATCTCTAAAATCAGCCAATGGACACAAAATGCCGGTTATGATTTATGTCAAACCGCTGTTGAGCGACTTGGCAACGAACTGGTAAGGAAATACCATTGCAAACGAATATTTCCTTAACGCCAAACAATTTTGAGCTGAAGAAATATAAACGTATCTCATTTGCTTAAGTATTCAATAAACAGGTGATTGATAATCAAATCCTGTAGCAATTCAATTTTCACGTGTTGTTGTTAATGGTCCCCCTCATCTTAGTAAGGAATAACTATGCAACTCTTGATTTCTAAAGCAGAGCGAAGGGTACGACTGATGGCTCAGCGGAGACAGTATCTCTCACTCCGCAGCACCATGCTCTCCGTATCCTCTCTCTACCCCCACCTCCCACAAGATGGGTAGGAGCGTGCAATAATTTCTACGTTGTTGCAGCAAATATCAAAATCATCTCGGCTCCAGCACTCACTCCATTAACCCCCCTACCCATAGGAGGTCATTACACTATAAATTTGATTTTCAACACACGTCACCCCAAACAGACACTGTTGTTGCGACTGATTATGATAGGCGATTTTCATATTCCTTTAAGTAGTAGTTCCAAGCCTAGTAGATTATAGGCACAGAATATCTAAATCCCAGAATGACATTCGAATGAATTTTAACAATGTTGCAATTATCATTAGCTAAACGACTATATTGGCTGCTGTGAACATTGATGCAAATCATTTTCTGTATGACATCTGGCAATATTACATGTGCTGGACTGAAAGTTATGGTCACAAAACTACAAGTGTTCAGGCATTGCAGAGTGATTCTTGCTATCCGTACGAGATTAGTTGTGACACGTAAAAGGGACTCGTGTGAAATATATGATTATTCTCTAATTATTCATTTATCATGACCACTCCAGGACCTCTTTCCAAGAAAGAGTCCTGGTGTTATCCAAGATTTCTTTCTAGAGGCTCCTCCTGCCCAAGGCTGCGGTGCTTTCATTAGCAGGGAAATGTAGACTCCTCTGGAGTGAGTTCTTTGACGAGACAGTACTCTCGATGTTACTTACAGCCGAGCTTTAGGTGACTTTTCACTTCCTATGCAAACTCATGCAGGCGGACCTGTGATGTATCTGTTTGACTAGATTGTATCGGAGTTGAGTTTCACAAGAAAGAAGTGACTGTATTGTTGACTCGTTAGCTAGAATATTCAGCGTATGTATGGATCATGTTGAGGTGCCTGAGAATTGGCGGAACGCATGTATAAACGGAAGGGGACATAGGTGAGTGTTCAAATTACAGTGATATAAATTTTTTGAGTGTACTTGGTATGGTATATGAAAGATTGAAAGGACGATGGGATGAAGAGCGCATCAGACTATGGAGGAGCAATGTGCTTTCAGGAGTGGCAGAGGACGTATGGATCAGATGATTGCTTTGAAGAATGTGCGTGAGAAATGCTAAGAGAAACAGAAGAATTTTTATCAGCATTTATGGATTTGGAGAAATCATCTGATAGGTAGATAGAGATGCTTTGCGGAAGTTGCTACAAATACATGGTGTGGGAGGAAAGCTATTATAAGCGGTGAGGAGTTGTAATATGGGAGTAAGGTATGTGTGTGAGTGAATAGACAGGCGGGTGAGTTGCTACTGGTTAAGGTGGGTCAGCATCAGGAGTGCGTGATATCACCATCACTGTTTATTCTGCTTATGGAACGCTTAGTAAGGGAAGTAAAGGCAAGGTTATTGCAGAGGAGAGCAGGTTGCAGTTTGCTGAAGGGGTGGTGGGGCTGGGATATGAGTCATTTGTTGTTAGCTGATGACACTGCGCCGGTGGCAGAATTGAGTGAGAAACTGCAGAAGCTGGTGTCTGAGATGGGGGAGTGTGGGGGAGGAAGAAGTTGAAAGTTACTGTGGTGAAAGTAAGTTCATGATGTTTAGTCAGTTGGAGACAGGTTGGTTTGAATGTAAGAGTGAACAGAGAGAACCTGGAGGAACTGAAGTGTTCTAGTCTGTTTATTACTATTTGTTTTATTGGTGACTATACAACTCAGAATGATATATGGGGCTTTTGCTGTGGATGGTCAGCTTTGGTTTCAGTACATAAGACCTAAGTTAGTGTAGATACGTGCAAATGTTGTTTGTTCATGATGTTAGCTTGTTAAGACAGGAGAAGTATTTGGGCATTAAAATATATTATAATAATTGTTGATGTGAATTAATGGACTTTTTAAGAATTGTACTATATAGTTGTCTTATTGAAGGATGGACTTGTACGCCAAAGCCTGACTACACAGAAGGCCGATGCCCTACTGAAATCTGTTGCTAAAACAATGTGCAACTTGAAACATGACCTTAAAGTTGCCAATCATCTCATCACAACTCTTCTTAGCAAGGTAGGTTTGGTATTTTTTAATGCAGATATACATGTCATAAGTGCTGTAAGCTCTTGCTATGTGTGAAAAAATGTAAGCATAGAGTCTGCAGGAATTCATTTTTTAACTCAGATGTATGAATGTGAAATCTTAAAGTATACAGGTTAAAGTTGATTAAAAAGGAGGTAAGTGGAGATGGATAACTTGCACAGGATTGCTGAAATTAAGAGTATAGGTGGAATAAAGAATGAAGATGAGTAGAAAATATTGTGGTAAATCATAAAAAAGGCACAGAGATGAAAGCAATTTTTGATATAATAACCTTGTAGACATATAGTGGATGATAGAATTATCAAAAAGGTATATATTATAATAGAAAGTGGCTGATTCGAGTGAGAAACTGCAGAAGTTGGTGACTGAGTTTGGAAAAGTGTGTGAAAGGAGAAAGTTGAGAG
>JAUUDW010000039.1:157816-175586 GCA_032361385.1 Panulirus guttatus
TTTTCGTTCTCATCTTCTGATATTGTTGTGAGGGGTCTTGGGTTTCCACTATATAAATATATAGAGATTATACGTGGAGATAGATAGCTTTAATACAGAGACTGGATAGAATGTAGGGTTAGCATGACAATATGTATATAGCTTCAGCGTATGAAGTGAAAAGCAGAATCGGAATATCAAACAAATATTTGCCTATTATAATCCTGGTTTTGTGATGTAATGCTATATGTGCAGTACCGGATTAACGCATAGGCTACGTAGGCCCGGGTTTCCTAGGGCCCATCTGTCACCTCAAGTAAAAAAAGAATGGTTCGTAACACTAGCAACATTATGAAATTCATATATTTTTAGTATTGTTTACATGTATGAGGTTACTGGGTATTGAGGGAGCGTAGAAAGAACTCATTTAATTTTCCCAGGAGAAATATATATATACTTTTAAAACTAAGTGAACTTTTACATATCGATCAGGTCATTTAATTTATTTTTCTATGGAAGTAGCCATCATTATGACATTACAACTTTCTCTAGCCGTTAGAACAGCTTTTGATGAACATTTGTCATTACAAAAATAAAGGTAATTAACGAAGTGTAGACTAGTTAAGTCGTTTTACTTATTTTTTCTCTGGGTTATCACTTTGCAGTGTTCATTTCATTCACTAAGGCAGTTAATAACATTTTGCGGGTACTACTGACGTAGATTATGTAGAAAAAATAATGTATTGAAATTAAATATGGTGGCATATTGCCTTTGGTGTAGAGAAGTAATGAAATGGTCTTCATTGTCGTTTCATATCTTTCTCGTGTAACCTTCACAACCACTTAATCCTCCCTCGTCTCTTCTAGACCTGGTTACTGATTTAGAACTGGTAAGAGAGGAC
Source organism: Panulirus guttatus (assembly GCA_032361385.1). Lineage (NCBI taxonomy): Eukaryota > Metazoa > Arthropoda > Malacostraca > Decapoda > Palinuridae > Panulirus > Panulirus guttatus. The sequence continues at coordinate 158,698 of JAUUDW010000039.1, forward strand.
GCCGCCTTTCTCGTTCATATCTTGAAATTCAATCTTGAGGATTGTGTCTGACACACACTCACACAGCCCCCTAAGCCAACACGCTCAAACCTCCATTGTATAATATCAAGATATGAACGTGGAAAGACCCCCTCCCTCCTCCTCCTCTCCCACAAGAGCTCGAATCTCAACACCAGGGCTGTGGAGGGAATAAGGGAAGAACGGGTGGTGCAGGAAGGCTAGAACTGAGAGTAATAATGGAATGACATTGGCTCTGGGGAGGTTTGAAGTTGGCGGCGAGGCGGCAGATGGCGCTGGCGAGGGTAAACACCTCTCACGTCAACTTCCGGGGGGCCGGAGTCCGCAGATATCTCGACCAGTGCTGTCACACGCGCGCCGTGGCCTGGGGACCACCACCACCATGTTCTCCTGGATGAACAAGGATGAGGCGAAGAAAAAATCGCTGGACGTGTACGACACGGTGCTGGACGGGCTGAGGAAGGTGTACAAGACGAAGGTGCTGCCGCTGGAGTCCAACTACCAGTTCCACGACTTCCACTCGCCCGCCCTGGACGACCCGGACTTCGATGCCAAGCCCATGATCCTGCTTGTGGGGCAGTACTCCACTGGCAAGACCACCTTCATCCGGTACCTGCTGGAGAGGGACTTCCCGGGCATCAGGATAGGCCCGGAGCCCACCACCGACGGCTTCATCGCCGTCATGTACGGGGAGACAGATGGCACCATACCGGGCAATGCCTTGGTGGTGGACCCCAAGAAGCCCTTCCGACCGCTGTCCAAGTTTGGGAACGCCTTCCTCAACCGGTTCCAGTGCTCGCAAGTCAACTCGACGGTGCTGAAGGGCTTGTCCGTCATCGACACCCCAGGTATCCTCTCTGGGGAGAAGCAGCGGGTGGACCGGGGGTACGAGTTCACTGGGGTCCTGGAGTGGTTTGCCGAGCGTGTGGATAGGATTATTCTCCTCTTCGATGCACACAAGCTTGATATTAGTGACGAATTTAGGCGGTCTATCGAAGCACTGAAAGGTCACGATGACAAAATACGCATTGTACTTAATAAGGCTGATATGGTGGATCACCAGCAGCTCATGAGAGTGTATGGAGCCCTTATGTGGTCTCTAGGGAAAGTGCTTGCCACGCCTGAAGTGGCACGAGTGTACATTGGATCATTCTGGGACCAGCCACTCCGATATGATGTAAATCGAAGGTAAGATAAGTTATTATTTGTCTTTTTCTGGGGCACGCAGATGCTGAATACTTGATAAAATTGGTTGTATTGTGGCGTATCCTAACGGCAGTTTTATTTTGTCGAGTATCAGGAACTAGTGGTTCAGATACTCCTTTGCTGATCAGTATCTTTTCCTTTGTTTCCACATCTTTGTTAGATTTATTGGCTAACTTTATAGAAAAACAGCTATGCAAATATCAGGATTCAGACAAATGTCAGTTTTGATGAGTGAAAAGATCAGTTTTGATTTCCCGAACTCTGCTGGGCCATTCAACCACACATAACCCTCCCCCTAACCAGGAGGGGTCTGCCTCATGGCTTTATGACCCCTTTGTATCTTATCGTAATTCTAGCCTGCCTTTAAGTAGCCCAGATACGGTGCTAGGGAAATTAAAGTAGTCGACATATTAACGGACCTGGTAGTGGCGACAAGGTGGCAAAATACCCTTCATATACTCTGGTTATTAACAATGATCGAGTTTATTTGGTAGAACATACAATTCAGTACCAGTAGATTTGGATATACATTGATTTACTCTGCAATGATAGGGTAGTGATTAAAGATGCACCACATAATTTGAAGCAGTTACTCATAGTGTAGGATTGAATTAGGCATTAGTAATGACAGTTATGAATACCAGAAAATATGCAGCTGATTAGTGTAAATGTATGATGTGAAGCATTTGCAAGAATTTTTTGAGAACCTTTACGTAACCTCCCAACAGCTGAGATTTATTATAATTTCCAGTGTTCTAGTTGGATGATATACACAGACTGTTCACTGGAATGATATTTATTTTGGCAGCATTTTGCTTCTTAGTGCGTATTTACAGTTTTGGGCCCTAGTCTACTTGTTCCTGCGGAAAGTGACTGCGCCTTCCCTCACCACCACCACTCCTTCCCTCCCTGGCTGCAGAATGTTCCCTTACCACCACCACCACCACTACTTCCCTTCCTGCTATCAAACCCACCCTCCCACACCACTCCTTTCCTCTTTGGCTACCACCCCTCCTTTACCTAATTTAACCACACCCTGATTAACTACCACCACTTCCTCCCTACTAGGTAATATTTACGTAGATGATAGAATAGCATTGTTCGGTGATGTATCCACTCACCATCTCTATTTTCCAACTTCATATTTCCCACATTTCCGGCATAGCCTTCATGCTTAACAGTGGAATATTTTCCCAAAATATTTCACCCAAGGAGCCAGTAGTTTTCATGTTGCTAAGGTGTTAATTGTGCATCTGGCAACTTCCTTGATATGTCTATAGACTGGGGATAGACAGAAATGACCGGAATTTTGCAGTAAAGATTTTAGGCATTTTATTGGATAGTCATGCCATATGTGTGTCAAAGTGCCATTTTAGATAGTTTTGCACTAATCATCAGATGTTGCAATGATAGTGTACCATTGTACTGTATTTCATCAGATGTTGTATAGGTCAGAAAAGCAATTATGTGACTGTTTCACAGTGTAGACTGGGGACACATGTAAATATGGTAGTATATTGTCAGAATGTAGATTGTCAGCCAAAATCATAACAATACTGCGGTAGAGAAAAGCAATAAACTCTAGATATAAACATAAATTCCATTAGTTGACCTGGTCTTTTACATTATTTCATGTGTATTTTGTTGAGCCTTCTGCAGTCCTCTTGTATTCATTTACAACTTTAAATGAGGTGCAGTTTAGTGTATAGTAATACTTATTGTAAGCAAAACACACACACACACCCATGATTTGCATTTTACCAGGTGCTGACAGAGCATGCAAGCAGTTGACAGACCAAACGGCTGAGTAGATGTAGATATAACACCTGTGAAAATTAATAGAATTATGAAATTCTAACTAACCTCCCTAACAGTTGAAATAGTTTTTGATGTTCTTTACACTTTTTGAAAAATACTAGTCACACCCATGAATGAGCATCATCAAATTTCATCAAACATGATAGACTGAGCACCCTTGTAATCCGCAGCAGGAGACTGGTATGATATTGGTATCTTTCTGCTTTACGTATTGGCTATTATAGTAGGTTACATTATTTTATGTCTTGATCTTTTTTAACATGTAACATATAGTACTTTTTTTATTAATTCCAGATCTTCTTGGGCAGTATGCATAACCCTCACTAGTCGCCATATTTAGTATTTTTTTTATGATATATATTGCTCCGGATCATTCCCCACGACAGTAATTGTGTACTTGAAACACCGTACTAGCATTACAGAATAGAATTGCTCAATATCCAAATATAGTGATGCAGAGCTAGACTAGACTTTTACCTTATTTTTATTTCTGTAAGTCCCTGGGCAAGGGTTTGCAGGAGAGCTTATTCCCATCACTGTCTTGGACTTTAGGCGGCAACCTTCCAATCCCAAGCTGGGGTGCTACACCCTGGCCCCTAACAGTAGCTTTCCTCATAATAACCTAGGTGTGATGCAAGGGAAAGATAATTCAGAAAATTAACTGGCTGATATGTGGCATGACAAGGTGTGGAATGAATTCATGATGGGGTTTGGAAGGAGAGTGTGTAGACAGTACAGTTAAAGGGGTTGGTGTGAGAGGAAGACCACCTGTGACATGGGGAAATGGAGTGGAAGAGTGCTGGTGAAAGAATGCATGGAATGTTTTATGCAAGGGAGGCATGTAAGGACAAGGGTAAGAGGAGATTCTTTTTCTATGGCCACCCCCTTAATGGGAGTTCCTGGAGGGAACAGGCATCAGCGATATAGATAGATAGAGATAATATAAGACCCACTATTTCCAACTAGTTGGCAGAATAACTATGACATCATTTTTTTTTATCTTACATAAGTTATGTCGGTCCTATCAAGGGCCGTAAAACACATAAATTTTAAGGATAAAAGAAGGGTAAAATAGTACTTCAGCCACATGGTGTTGATAACTTTGGATACTATATTTTCAATTCTAGTCTTGTTTGTAAAGAACAGAATAAGATTGGTGGAGCATGAATTGGAGCTTTTGAGAGAGTTCTGGAGTATTAGATTAAGTGATAGTAGTGAGGGGTATGAAAGTAAGAAAATTATTAATTTTCAGTGTTACAGTTGATAACTTCAGAAATACCAACTACCAAAAAAAGTGTAAACAGAGTGCTTATATAGCCATTTACCTTGGGTATATAATAGCTTGTATAGCTAGGGTATGTTTATTGAGGGTTGTCTATTTTTATTCTGTATTGAAACTGATGGTGGTGTATACTTTACGTACGGTTATATTAAAATCCCCAAATTTTACCTGATGTAGGTAACCCGCCTTGCCATATTTGATTGTTAAATACATCATTATGCTCCAAATCATAATCTGCAACTCTAAACACTATGTGAGCATTTCAGAACACAGTCATTAGCTGGGTACCCTGGCTACATAACCCCTGGCATTAGATAGCCTGGTGCGCTGGCTACATAACCCGATGTTAAATAGCTGGGAACCTTGGCCACGTGAGCTCTTCCAAACATTACAAAAATGACACAAAGGTTGATAGTATGCTGCCCAATTTTTTCAATCATCATTCATTGCACATGTTTTCTGAGTGAAGTTTTTACAAGTTTTGATGATTTCCATAGATTTTTCAACTATAACATTGATTAGCCCCACAGATTCATATGCCCTGCCTAATATCACTTATTCATTTGTGAAGGATGTAGATAGTGCTTAAAATCATTGTGTAAAAAATGACTTCCAATGAGTTAAGGAGCTTATTAATTAGCATTGTTTTTCCCAGATCCATAAGTTATTTCTTTGGTGCACCAGAAATAAAATTTTATTGGTTAGGTGAGGTCAAAATGGACAAGTATGGCAATTAGGATATTCTTAGGTAAATTGAACTGATAATAGTGCACATGCATCAGTCTTGCCTTATGCCCACTCCCCTGAAGACAACAAGTGATATACGCAAAAAACTTGCTAACACTTTCCAATCTTTTGAAGATTCAAAGCAGAAGATACAGGCTGCCATATTTTTTTCCCAGGCATTGCACAGATCATTTTTTTTGCTTTAGCCTAGAACTATCACTGGCAGAGCATTAAGTTGATAGTGGTAATGGTTATGAAGATCAAGACAAATGAAACTGTTTGAATTTAACCCTTAAATTGAAGTTACACCTGTGTATGCATGGCCATTGATGGACTTGGGCGCATGAACACCAGTACAGTCACTGTGTGCTTAGGTGTCTTAGTGGTGTGTTGTGGTGTTGTACTCTACCTTCACAAATTGCAACAAACAGTGCATTTTCAGCTCAAGAGTGTGTGGATGTATACTTTTTTATATGTTTTGCAATGGAAATGCAAGTGCTGTAGTTGAAGAATACAGATTGCAATTACTAAAAAAAATTCCAGAATGACAAGTGTTTTGCACTGATCACAGACATTGCAGGGATATTGTGTGTTTCTCAATGTGTCTTTGTCGGTTAAACATCCTAGAAAGCAAAATGCTACTGAACAGGTTATTATTCAGATGGGAAAATGTAGTCCTTATTATTATTATTGATATTATTATTGTAAATGGATATGTTTGATTAACTTTGTTCAGATTATGAGATGTTGCTGCACAGTAATCTTTGTAGTCAAGTGTTGAACTGGTGATTATGTATGATTTTTTTATTTGTTGACCAGTAGGAGCGCAAATCCATAAACATAGAAAATGACAATAAATCCTGTTCAGATGAAAGTCTGCCTTCAAAAATTGGGTTTTCAAGACCTTAATAGTGGACTGATGTGAATTTTTGGTGAATGATGATATAGGTATTTTACTGATAATTTTTGATGAATCATATTGTAGAAAATGAATATTTAATATGAAAAATTATTTTATTTAGCAAAATTATTTGCCAGATTCGATCCATACTTATTTGTGGACTGAAATGGTGTGATTATCAGTATTGTCTTCATCCTGCTTGTTATGTTTTTCTTTACTGTACAGATAAATCTATTAGCAAAAGCTAAATTTAGTCAAGGAGGTTTTGGAAACCTTTGTACATCCATATACTGTACTTACACTTTTAATTTCTGCTGTATTGTACTGTCCTACACAAATGAAACCTAAGAATGATTTGTGACATACTATATACAGTAATCCTAAATTTAACGGACTAATATGGGGGAGTGGGTTAATGCTGAAAGTCTGTTAATCGCATGTAACCATTTTTTGATACAATATACAGTATACATTTCACATGCTTTCTTTTAACTCTTCTCTCACTTGATGCCATTTTGAATTGTAAGGATTGCAAAATTATTTAATAAATAAAGCCACAATTCTCTGTATACAATCTGACCACCGATAGCTTAAGGCAGACTGAGACTGAAACAAAGCGAGTATAACCCACACTACCAATAACAAGTGCAATATGAAATGCGTATGGTGCTGCGTTTGAGGTTTTTTATTTATTTATTTTTTTTTCATTTTTTCATTTATTATTAATTAATGTAGTATTATTTGTCCAGTCCGTTAAATCCGAAATTGGTTATATCGGGGTCCATTAAATAGAGGGAGTACTGTATATGGTTCTTGAATATTTAACTTCTCGTTATACATTACCAGTGTTGGCTAGGAATGAAGATCTGTCAGGGATACAGATATCCTGTTCAAGGGAAAACATATAATACTCAAGTGCAATGTGTAATTTAGAAAAAGTTATATATATTATGTGATTTTGTAATCTAAAAGCACTATATAGGATACTGAATCAATGATTTTATAAAAGCTTCTTGCCTAATATTGTCTCTGCAAATCTGTAAAAGAATTTGATTTTTGCTTGATGACTCATACATAGATTTTATAAGTGAATTATAATTTTGATCAATCTGATAATATATTATTCACTTAGTTTGTATTGAAATGGTAATAAGTTTTAAGATAAGCCAAACTCCATTTTCTGAGGAGGGATGTACAGTATGTTTTGTGATGTAACAATGTTTTCTTGTACTGCCAGCTCAGGCCAGCAGCATGTGTTTACTGGCTTACGACATGAAAGTCTTTTCGCTTTATTAGTCATTGGTACTTCTTAGTTATCTGGGAACCATTTTAGATTGCTCTTTAGTATTTGTAAACTAATATAATAATTTGTTTTATTGAGATATAATTTTGTAAATGTGGTGTTCAGTGTGCTTATTTGGCACAGATTCCATGTTGGTGATGTGCCAGGTAGTCTTACATTGCTCACTTGGCACATTATAGTGGTAAGATGCTCGATAAAGTTAGTCATTGTGAAGAAACTTTTGTAAAAGAAATTGGTTTGAAATCACTGTCGGAAGTAGTATTAGATTATCCTATAGGGTACATGTAGGTAGCAATATATGTTATAAATGTTTTATGACTGAAGCTGAAATATATCACACTAACGTTTCTGTGTCTTCTCCATTAGTCTCATTTGTCAGCATGGTTTACCACTTTCCTTTTTCCTTGTTGGCAAGGAATTTGAGGTGCTTCTCTAGTGGCTAAGCCATGACAAATTTTCTGACTTTGGGGTCCTTATTGGTAGAGTTTCAAGGATACACATGGTTTAAATATTGGCATGAATTCTGCATTAGATGCTTCATATGATGTAAGAACTATTATTGAACTTCACTTGCCTGAAGTTACACTGTGAGTGGAAAGTCACCATCAGCAGAGTTTTATTTTTGCCAGTGGTCATAAAGAAGTACAATCTTGTAAAGGAACTTTGCATTTGAAAGGGGTTTTATCATTTCCTTGCTTCTTGATTTGAAGAGAGGGAAGTGTTAGAAAATATATGCTGTCATAGTTTTCATTCTTATTTAGTTTCTGTCTCACCTTTGCTCTTTCCCACTGTCCAACACTCTTTTGTCTACATCCATTTCTTTTTGAGTTTATTTATTTATTGTGGTGTAGTGCTGCTTCCTTTTCTTCCTATTTATGATGCTTTTCTTCAGAATTCTGAACCCTAAAGAGTTATCTCAAGAGTGAAGAGACCCCATCCATAAGATAGTGAAGTGCCTGTACAACATCACTAGTTGTAACTGGATGACACAATTATAGGCATTAATTAACAATGTTCTATGCACATTACATCTAGACTTAAACCTCATTAATGCATTTTAGAAACCTGATAGCATTATTTATCATATCATATGTTGCTATGCTTTTCTGTTATACATTCTTTCAATCTACAGGTTTACCAAACTAATGCCCTCATTTATCTTATCAGGACCCCCTGAACACTCCACAGGAGTATTGGATTATCTCCGCCTCTTATGAACTTTAACCTCTGGCACAAGTGATCTAACCTTGTCTAGTGTACCTTCACTTTTCATGCTGACCTTTTTTTTTTTCTTTCATTTACCTCCTTCCATCATTGCTCATTATTCTTTGTCAGACTGTGATGTAGTGTAATGAATCTGTGAAAATTTACACAATAGCTATATGTATAATGGGCCCATTTTGTATTTTGTGAAGTATTCTTTAGTCATAGTCTTCCATTCTTTGCTATTTTTTGGAAGATTCAGCTTCTGGTTTCAGACTCTCTTATCAACTTACTTTCTGAAGTTTTTATTCTCCTATGTATTTCCTCCCTCCATAACCAATTTTTACAGACCCACATACCACATCTCTTTGTTAGCCAAGTCCTTAATTATTTCCACAGCACAAATTTTGCTTGCACCATGACATTCATATCCTTCATCACAAGAGATGTCTCTAGGAACTTTAGTGTTACCTTTTCATTCCTCAGTTTCTCTAATTTTATATAACTTGTATCTTGATAACAATATTTAGTCCTAAACTATCTACAGTACAATAGAATGATAACATACACGTTACTATCATTTAATCAGATAAAGTGTCTACATAATTAGCTCATAGACCTTCTATCATGCGCACTAGTGGTGATAATCATTTGTATCAGAAATGAAGACAATGCCTTTTCGTACCCCAAGCCTCTCTGTCTGTACCACACATTTATGAACATTTATGTGGCTGTTGAAAGTATCATATGCATTTGCACTGCTTATGCTTACTAATACACATATTCCCACTATCCTGTCACCAAAATGATTATCACATGGTGTCCCATACTAAACTACCATCTTAGCTCTGTTTCTTGTCCATGAGTTTATATTTTCCATAATAATTAGCATCTGTGATATAGCTATTTCCTTTCCAGAATGTATCGATAACCCCCATGTTGTCTGTGGCTTATGTACAGCATATGCTATTACAGGTAATTTCAAATCACTTACAGATTTTTAAACGATAAGCCAGAGCAAGTTGACCTTCCTTTTAAATTGCTGAACTTTATCACAGTCTTTTGCCTTCTTTTGCATTGCCGTCTGCACTTTTCAATGAGCCTAATTCATACCCATCATTCCATTCCAGTAATATGTTCTACATCTTAAATGTGTTTCGTACACACACAACATATATTACGTAGATTTTTCCTCAATGAAATATATATCACTTAAGTCTTCCAGCATTTATTATTTATTCCTTTTCTGCATTGATGGCATTTTCAGTACCTAGGAAGTATGACTGAATTCCCATGCACTGTGGCTTGTATGAGCAGCTAATTGTTACAAGGCTAGGATCCACTGCTCCAGTCTTGCTAGGGAGCAAAGACATGAACCTCAATACTACTGTATTGCTGAATGTAGTTTAAGAGCTAATGGTTATTACTGAAGAAATACAAAACAGCTATGAAGTATCAGCTAGAATGTATAATGAAGTAGTGAATGAGTTCATTGATAGTGTAGTTTGAGCGACTAGAGAAAATGAAAACCAAGTTGAAAAAATCTTTTAGAAAAATTAATGTGTGGTGTGATGTGTAGTTATGAGAGCTTAATGTAGAGAAAAATATGTTGAAGTGCAGTAATCATGAAGAAGACATTTAGGCGAGCGCAAGCTGCTATGTAAGGTCATTGGTCAGCCGAGCTGTTGAAAGCCATGGTTTGCAGGCCCACATAATTCAAAGTAAAGAGATCAAGAATCCCCTTGAAGTGATGATTCATGCATGGATTGACTTGAGTTCATTTTGTTGAATCTTTTGTTGTGGTCATCAGCATCATGAAAGTTTTTGAAAGGATGTAGTACAAGTCTTTGTTTATGAAACTTCTTGCCTTCGAGCTTTCTGCTTATCTGTATTTTCACATAGTGTCCTTTCCAATCATTCCTGTTAGGTCTGTCAACTATCATTCCTCAGGGTTCTTATGTTTTGTGCACTTCTTCATAAATGATCATTCTTCAACCTCTAACCCTATCCACTCTTATGCCTAGGATTCCTTTCGGTATACATCAGCTCACTGCCCTCCTTTCTACACTCATGCTTGTTCTTTTTCTCTTTTTGAACACATATCCTCAAGTCAGACCTATGCAGCATTTTGGAATAGGGAAGCAATAACCTTCTTATCTTCAGTGTTGTAGAATTGCAAATTTAGACAATATCTTTTTAAATCTTACTCATTTGCTGTCAAATTTCAAAACACTACAGTTTAACCTAACTGTATCATATACATGTAAGATATAACTATATTTTGCACTGTATCCTGGAAACCCATGATAAAAATCACAGTCTTTTTCCCAAAAGCTGCAGATGTTATGTAGTTGCCACAGATACATATTTTTTTTTACATTAATTCCACTTTTACGGAGTTCTTATCTGCTGCAATGTGGAATACTGCTTTCATATTGATTGTTCCTCTTTCAACTCTCTTTTATCCAGAACAGAATTAAAAACCCTTTGCCTTTGAAACGATATATTCGGATGATAAATATTGTTAAAGCTAATCAGATTTTTGTTTCTTCTAACTGGTGAACAGATTTATGTGAAGTATTCACTTTAGATTGTTAACGAAAAGCCATTGTAAGAAAAAAAAGATTTTTAACTAAAGGTGTAATGAATGTCTGTGTTAAACATTGTATGATATGATACTTGCCCATGAAATGTGAGGATTACCTAGTTATTTTCCAGTGTTTTCATTGTTTTTTTATTATTGTATAATTTACTGTACTGAGAAGTGCTTGGGGAAGGTCTGGCTAGATGCACAATATCGTTAAGTCTGTTCTTTAACACATGCATATACACACACAAACATAGTTCACTGTGGTGTTGTGGTTAGTACTACTGACCATGAGTAAGCATGGGCCGACTTGTTGTCAGGCTCACAGGGGTTCAAATCCTAGGTTTGGCAGTCTGACCAAACCCAACTCAGGGTTATATCCTCCCCTCAGGACTGGTCATTAAATAGTTAGGCTGGGGTATGTGTATGTTTATACACATATAAGTAAAGATGTGGTACATACGCCTATATGCATGGTTAAGAGACCAGGGAACATGAATGTAAAACTCTCCCAGTAATACACAGATCGTTCTCACATGTATTAATCAAACACTGAGACGATTTTATGTCCATATTTGTGATGAGATTCTTCAGCTGTCTTACTGTTGTCATTATAACCATTACTTTTGCTCTTCATTGTACTGTATTAGGAATTTTCCTGGAATTTTGACATTCATATGGTTCAGAAAGAATTTTTGTAATTTAATATGAAGAATTAATATGATATTCTCTCTCCGTTTATTCATAAAGCTGTCCTAAGTAAAGTGGGCATAGGGTATAACATGTGAAAGTGGTTTTGTTTTTTATGGTACATGGCTTAATGGCTAATTTTATGTGAGGAAATTGTTCAGGATATGCTCATGCTGTAGTATTTATAACACATTACGGTATTAAGTACTGTAATAACATTACAAGTAACTGCTTTTTACATATTTCTCTGCATGACATGTTGGACGATCTACAGCCTTAAACAAGGTCAGTGTTGTTGCAAGCATTTTGCACCTGTGATGAACTGGTAGACTGGTAGTATTTTCAGATACATTTCGTCAATTTTCGGAGGCTGTCTTTCACAGATGATTGCATTTGATATTTTTTCCATAAATTTTATATATCTTTTTGTAATTTTTTTTATGTTCCTACCATTAAATCTTTAGTAAACTAGAAATGTAGCCTGAATTAATTGAGGTGAAATAAGTGTTTTAGGGTACTGTTTTCAGTACATTGTTATTACTTTGATATTGTGTCCAAAAATACATGAAGTGTAATGTAGAATTCAACAAAGTATGTGAAGGAGGATGTGAGCAGGTAGACTGAGCAAGGATTGGTTCAGGCTACATGAACAGTATGAGACCTGTAATTTGGGCTCAGTCATGTATAAAGGGACACCCCGGTTGGCTGTAAGATATATATAGTGAACATGATAGTAAAAACAAGTTTTGTGCTTCTCTTTGGATGACTCTCTAGAATTGAGAGTGTTCATAAAGTTTTTGCACGTGCACTTTCTGCTTTCATCATACATCGCTGTGTCACTTCTATCTTCATACATATCATTTCTGTACTCATATATTACACAGTGTGCCTTTATGGTTTTTATGTAAAGACCTGGTATGTAGTCATATATTCATTTGTATATATATATACCACATTGATACGGTGTCTTGACTACAAAAGAATCTTTTTAACATGTATTGGTTATGATAACGAAACCCTAGATTTATTTTGTCCTTAGTAGTCTACAAGATAGAGTAGAAATATTTTTATTATGTGTATGTGTATGGCATCAGACCCTTCTGAACTAGCTAATTAGCAAGGAGTTTTCAAATTTTGTGGTTCATGATGTGTTCTGATCAGTTTTTTTGTTACATAATATCATTTTTCTGTACATTTTGATGTAGTTGTGTGTTTATATTTGTTGTTAGTTATGTAGCCCTAGTTCATGAGACACAGATGGGAAAGCCTTCAGCAAAGCAGTACTCCTATCCATTTATTGATGATGATACAGCCTTATGAGGATGGGGGGATAAGGTTGGAAATCTTCCTCTTTTGTATTATGACTTTCCAAAAGAAGGAACAGGAAGGAGCCAAGTGAGGATTTATCCTCTAGGATACAATCACCTATTCCTGATGCTACTTTGCCATGGCTGGAAATAGCCAAGTATGGAAATTTTTTTTACATACTTATATATTGTTACTAGACCCCACGTACTCAAGGATACACTGCAAGTGAAAAGTTTTCTGTGGCGAAGCTTTATCATTTGGACTACATTGTCATCAAAGAACATCTCATTTCAAAGGAGTCTACATTTCCATGCTACTGGAAGTAGTGCTGCCTTGTGGGCTGCAGGAGCTGTCTGAAAAAAATCCTTGGTAACACCAGGACTTTCTCCTAGAAACTGGTCTTCGGGTAATTATAAGCAAGTAGTAATTGTAATATTTGTGATTATGTATCCCTTGTCTACAACCACAGTAAACAGATACGGCACGGTTAGATGTTAACTGGTAACATTTATGAGAATTTGTACTTTGCTTTATTAGATTTTGACATTTTATGTATATTTTCTGGTTGCAAGGAATATACTGTAAAGGAAGTTATTGTTATCAGACGTATTGTCAGCTGTAATTTTGGTATTAGTTCTAGTCTGTGTAGAATAGACCACTCATAACTTTTTCCCATTTTCCTAAAGTAGTTTCAGGATTAGACAACTGAGCCTTAACGAAAAGTATAGTAATAGATGACTAAACCTTTGGGGAAGACGCTAAGAGGGACTCAGAATTTTATGGTGTCTTTTGGAGGGCTATATTCCCCTTTCTCTTGTTCTTGTTTAATGTGTGGGAAATTTTATATGAAATTGTACCTCCTTAATGAGTACTGTGTGAACCGTTCCTCTAAGAGTGTGTCTGGGTTAGGGTCCTTCTGTAGAGTATCCAGACTTAAGTTCCTCACTGTTTACTTAGATCCATTTGTATTTTCTTCTATACCAGTTCAGTCCAGCTTTCCCACAATTAGTTTATCCTGTTTTCTGGTTTGTTTATAATCTTTCCCTTTTCTTCTCATGGATTTTTTTTTAGCTTCTTTGGTCTGCCCCTCTTGATAATTTCCTTACCAAAATTCTTGAGGTATGTAGATTTCATTGCCAGTTGTACCAGATATATCTCATTTTGAAAAACTAATGTCAAATCTCATTTCTCATCATTGTTACATTTTCAAATTCTATTGAGTCGTGTAAGTCTCTTAATATGTATCCTTCCTTTGTTATGCCCTCTTCCCAAGATTGAGTGTGGTCTTCTCCTTTGAGAATACTAGGTTGAAGCAAGTAACTGTGGGAGCTTTGTTCTCACCCACTTTAAAGTTTCTTCTGTATGTTTAATGATGCTTTTGTTTTGTCATTTTTCGTTCATTAGTATTGTGTGACAGCTGTTTGATGCTTCCTTCAGTATTTACACAGTACTTTGCTCCCTCACTGTGTACATTTTTACGGTTGTCTGGACCAGTTTTCTTTCTCTACCCCGCACCCCTACAATCATTTCACACTCCCAGCTCAGAACTGGGTCACCTATAATTGCTTCCTTCCTTTCACTTTCTGTATTTGTTGTCATGACACCATGTGCTTTCAACAAAGTTTACTCCCCACTTTTCCTTCATCTTCCTTTTGATAATTATGAATTCATCATGATTGTCTTTTAAATGCTGCCTTAGTCCAGTCACTTTCTCAACCATTTTTTTTTTCCTTCAGCATTTTATTACATCAGAATTTCCAGTATTCATTCTTTGAATTTGCAGTTGGACATCAACCCCTTGGAAATCCTCGAACACATTATTTATCATTTTCCAGTTGCTTGTTTGCCACATAGTATTTCCAATTTGCTATATACTCTTATGTGTATTGCATCCATCATTTTTCTTTGCCTTGGATCTGCCACAGTGAAGTCATACTTACAACTGATGGCCTATAGTAATTGATTCTATTTTAAAGTCTTTTTGTGTTTGATAATATATTTTTTAATCTTTCCATCATGACTGCACTGGCTGTGTTACCTACTGTGCAATAAATGTATACATTTCTACTCTTATTTTGATGAATATACCATGGAACACGAATTAACCCAGTTTTCAGTACTTTTTGGATCTGTTACTCCCTTACCTTGGATTGTATTTCACTATAAGAGAGTGTTTATAAATTACGCAATTTTTATTAAGTTACAGCCCCAGAGACTGTGGCAGCAGTATCTTATGTCAAGGATAATAGTTTGTGAATTCTGAGATTTTAGAGTTTTATATTCAGTAAATGCAACTTCTTTTTTTGATTTTTTCTTCAGTCATTTTCAGTAACACTTACATT
This sequence comes from Panulirus guttatus, assembly GCA_032361385.1. Lineage (NCBI taxonomy): Eukaryota > Metazoa > Arthropoda > Malacostraca > Decapoda > Palinuridae > Panulirus > Panulirus guttatus. Next base: position 174,082 of record JAUUDW010000039.1, read on the forward strand.
TTCTTATTCTTGTTTTGTTGATTACGTATTTGTGCCTCTAGGGTGAAGGTAGGAATTTGACATTTGTGAGGCCCAGTTATGTAATGTCTCACATTATATTGTTTTAGAAGTTTTTGGATACTCTCTTAGTCCCCCACTTGTGCACGTTCTTCACATGGATTTATTAACCAGCATTTGTGCTGAGGAAAGCAGTATGCAGTACAGGCATTGTAAATTAGCAGTACTATTTTTTATATTCTTTCATTATCAGTGTTACAAGTGATGAATCGGTATTATATGAGTGAAGAAAAATAAGGCGAGTTTGATGGCACGACTAAAAAATAAAGGGAGTTCGAGAGGAGGTTGAGTGGAAGTGGTATAGGTTGCGTGTTGCCTACTTGGTTCCCCACTGATCCCACCCCACCCCATCTCATGTTGCTCTCCGCTCCTCGCCCGGCGTGTTCCACCCCCTCATCCCCCCATGCCGTCCCCTCCTTCAAGACGTCTGATACAATCTCTTACCCCATCACCCGGGCCTGTTTCGTCGCACCTTCCCATCTGGGGTTGAGGAGAGGGCTTCACACCATGCATCTAAGGGGTAGTTTGGTGTATTCTCTTCATCCACACTTCCCAATAAAGAAAATACACTCGCTCCACTCCAGGTCTGTCGTGTCACCGCGCCTCCAAAGCCTATCCTGTCCCAGGCCTACCCAACGCCACTAAGGCTAATTCGACCTGGTTGTTTTGCAACCTGCCTCTCCCCTCCGCGCTGCCAACACGATCCTTTCCCTACGCGTCACCGCCCCTTTCATTTCGTCCTTTCCCAAGTATAATCAAGTCCAACCAGTGCTAGCCAGTCGATTCCCTCCTGCCCTATAATATTAATCGCCCGCTATTGTGCACATCCCATGCTGTTGGGTTCAACCCATGTGAAAAGTTGGAATATTTGAGTTAAAGCGAGGAAGGAAGGAAGGAAGTAAGCTTGAAGTAATCGGGTTGAAGTTATTTACGAAAGTTGAAGTACTTGGGTTTAAAGTCAAGCCAGTTCATATGTTTGTTGTTGCGAAGTAATGTTTGAACACCACTTCTTTTCAAGGAAGGCTTGTACCACTGCAGGGATTTTCGTTTCACCTTTGAACGTTGTCTCTTGGCTGGCATCAGGTCTAAGAACTTGATACTTAGTGAGGCACGCTGCGTAAATGGCATGCTTCTGGTTTAAGGTATCAAGCATCAGTCCGCCACGGGGGACTTTGGTCGTTAGATATGCGGGGCAGCCAACCGCTTTTGTGCCCTCCGATGTGTAATTTTTCTTGGCGAGATAGGGTGTCAGGAGTTTTATGAAGAAGGTAATTCGTTTTCTCGTAGGGTAAGTCGGATGTAGTGAGTGTGTGTGTTTGTGTGCGCGCGCGTGTGGCTGGATGTGTTTTTAACGGTGCATGTGTGTGTGCCTGTGTGCGGTTTTGAGGTATTCGAGAGGGACGTTCTTGATGTTTCGAACCTTGGCCGGTAGGGGGATGAAAGTGGAG
>JAUUDW010000040.1:11713-25884 GCA_032361385.1 Panulirus guttatus
TTCAGTTCAGCTGTACTTCGAGAGATTTTGCCTTTGCAGTGAAATCTCACTCTTTATGTTGATGTATCAAATTTAATGTACTCTGGTCTGCTATGAATAGTTGTTTCATTAGCAGAAATTTCACAATCCGTCCGAACACATTAAAAAACTAAATCCTATATCGTTAAAGACTATTTATTATTGACTGTATTGTATAAGTTGTATCTTTCATTATCAGTGTGATTATTGCATATTACATTTTCCTGGACCGAATCTAAAAATCTTAAGGATCTTGAAGAACGACAGCAAAGCCTTTGCCATCCATCCGGACACCACCGGCACCCTGCAAATACCAAAAGTGATGACTTAAATTTTTACTTCTTTCAGAATTCTATAAACACATGACTTATATTGCGTTGTGTGGAAGAGAATTTGCACTTACTAATGCATAAGTATGTCAAGTCTATCTTTCTTGTTTTGTCTTCATGTAAGAGACAACAGTATAATATAGATTACATGATTTTATCAGATTACAGAAAACGTAAATCATGATTATGATATATAAAATTATGTAAATCTCATTCTAAAGTATTTTCGATATCATGATTACTAGAAATAAAAAAAAATGTTACGGTGTAGCCGTAAGTATTGTATTGTATTGTATTGATAACGTAAAAGAATTGTAGGTGAGGTCATGTGACTATGGAGTGATAGGTAAGGGAAATCAACTGGACGAGACCAGGCCTCTTGTTGGATAAGCCCAAGGGTCGTACTGTCTTGCTCAAGGGCTACACTATAATGGCCAAGGGTAGTTCTGTCGTGCTCAAGGGTCGTACTGTCATGTCCAAGGGTCATACTGTCGTGTCCCAGTGGTTACTGCCCATTAATGATGAGAAATAGGTAAATTAAAAAGGTCCTCTGTGGTGTACAGGTTTGCGTCGATGTCCAAGACGCAGTCACGGGCCGGCCCGGGTCGAATTCTGGTTGCGGCAGTTCACAGTCAACCCAGCTGTTCATCCTTCCCCAGGGGTTGATCGATAAAATGGGTAACTCATTTGGGCTAGGGTATATATACACATAGCGTGAATGAGTTGATCAGCTAAAATTAAAAGAAACATCACCAGAACACAGCTTAGATTCAGGAATAAAAAGAAACGCAATAACATCAGTTTAAAGATACATTTTAGCTGAGACCTTTGTTCTGCAGTTATGGATGAATCGTAATTTTGTATAAAAATGAATTTTAAGTGTGGGGTTTTCATTAACACAGATGTTCCTTATCTTTCGATATTAGATAACTAGATAGCCAGGATGGTTTTGGAGAGGGATATATAGGATTTGATAATAGATAAGTAATGTAATGTATAATATTTGAAAAACAATGTAGCTGAGTATTGCGTGGTGTAGCTAGTGATGGGGAGACACAAGCAGCCAGCTCTCGGGAGCAGAAACCAAAGTAATACATATAGAAGAGGGAAAGTGAACCAACATTGCGGCGTAAGCAAGGGGGATCAAGTATGAAAGTCAATGAGACAATTTTTAAATCAGACCGCTTCCGACTCAACTGTCAAGTAAGTTATTTTTGTTGTCTGGTTTATGGACACTTTAGTGAGATTCGCAGATGATATAATTTGTTTTGAGCTACCCTGTATCAAGAGTCACTGTTCTTTGTTTTATCTGACTCGGAGAAATTTGTCAGTGCTGAATGTAGTCTTAGGCAAAGATAAAGTTTGGGGGCGCGTTTGGAAGACAATTTTGAGCTTTTGGGGGATTTTAGGAATTTCTGATGACATTATGTTGTCTTTGCTCTTCATCCTAATCAGTATAATTTCTTGACAAAGCCGAGAGAATTGAATATTTATCAGTATGTGTTTCCGAACTCCACATGCAAGTGGTTAAACCGCAAGTGAGAATACACTTACAGCAAGGCTAAATCATCATCAGTAGTCAGGAAAGAGTAGGGATTGTCAAGAACTCTCTCGCTCCATAGGAGTCTGTCATTTCCCTCCCTGCTTCTATTTGGAGTGCAGCTTCAAAGCTGTAGGAGCCTCATAAAATGGGTCATGGGGATGTAAGATATGTAATCAATCGGATACGAAATATTTTCTCTAGAACATTCATGGTATCCTGAACCCATAACAGAGATGGGTTTCTTTATCGATATGCCTTGGTACGGATACTGCTTCCCTGGCTGGGAAGCTTGCGCATGCGTCGCCCTCACAGAGTGGATTATCTTGGCTGTTTAGATTCCTGCATCCTTTCCACTATATATTTCTGGTCCTGCATCTTAGTTTGATCGCACGTGCTCTGATCCCTCTCGCATAACGGGCCCTTTATCGGGCTATGAAACTACCTTTCCCCCAAATTCTTACTCCACTTTCACATACTGCTCGAGATAGCTGCAGAGCTTATTTGCTTTGCTCACAAATATTTCTGGTCCTTAAATGAAACTCAATAAATCAGTAATTTGACCTTTCATTCAATACCAAGCTTATCAATCTCAAGCCAACTCCACAACTGATCCCGACACTTTTTGGTTCCGTAGTTTCGAATTATTAAATGGACGATTCTGAACGCAGGCTTTCCTAGTACTTCCCTTGCTTCAGGTAGGTACAGCGTATGGTCCTGATAGTAAACTACCCGTGTTGTAAGGGTGTATATCTTAATTAGCTCTGGTCACTGCTTTCCTGTATAAAAAAAAAAACTAAAGGTTTTCCCCTTAGTGTGCCTTGGTAAAGCCTATTCAACCTTAAGTATGTTGTACCAGAATCTCACTGATGGCGTTCCTCCAGACTACGCACAGTATGGGATGCACAAGAGATCAGTGCGAACCTCGATCTCCACACGTCGCCGGGGTTACGATACCTCTGGGAAGCGACTCGCAGGCCGAGCAGTGATAAGACCAAAGTGGTAAAATGATCAATACCAATTGCAGATTGTGCAAATGACCACATTCTCGTTCATATTGTTTTGCATTGACCATATATTTATTGAAAAACACGGATCAAATTCCTAGGTTTTTTAATCTCTTCACACATTTTACAAAGCCTCAATTTCTTATTAGGATGAATACATTTCCCTTTCTCACAGCAGGATAGTAACCTAAAGTCAGTGGCGATAAAACAAAATTGAGTGATGCAGTGATCAACATGAGCTGCGGGCCAATCAGGCCTCCTGTTGTCAGTCTCTTGCAAACTGATTTCTCGCCCAACCGTACTAGCTGCACTCGTGTTTCCCATGATGTTTCCTCGCCCAATGTTATCCATACTTATACTATGCAGTTTCCCAGTAAAGAGGATGTTTCCTCGCCGTGTCGTCAGTTGCACGTTACTTGTTAGTTACGTCGGATATTACGAGGGTCACTGATGGGCAAAATTAGCTATTTCTGTTCTTCCAGTCAGACATGTTGTAATCAGAATTTCTCAATTCTTCATCTAAACCATAGTCATGACGTCATGTATAGCACTGTTGGCTTCTTCCATGATAGACCCACGGTCTTTGGACCATATTGTTCGTCTCTTTAGTACAGCCCTTGTCATGGTTTTCTAAATTGAAAGAGGTAATGGAAGCAGCTAACTTCGTAGGAATACTTGGATTCCAAAGTAATGAGCTTTTGTAATATTCACACCGTATTATAATTCTAAACGGGTGATACAAGAAGCCCTACCTTTTGCAATGGTATATAGATTTTTCCTTACGAAGACCAACAGACCTTGCATTCATCTTTGCTTCTCACTTAACACTTTTCATTTCCTCACCGATTTCAAAGGTTATCATCAAGAGAACACTGCTACCACACCAATACGGATTGGTGCCTGCAAAAAATTTTCACTATTTGAAATAGCCTACACCTATCATAATGCTTTCAATCTTGAGTAAATTAGCTTCCACAAGCTTCGTAACAGCAATTCTCCCATTGCAATACTTCATGTAAAACTTCCTCAAACCTTGATCCTTATCCTTCAAGTCCATTACCAGACTAATCGTGCCCTTAAGCCATACTAAATGAAATGGCACATTTAACGAGGAACGCAATCAATTGTTTCTGCACTTTTCGACGTTATAAGATTTGCTAAAATTTCTAAATTATATCAAATCTTTATTGGGCTGGTAACAGTGACCTCCTGCAAGTTCCAATGTAGATTTCGTTAGAGTGCTAGTTCCCGAAGGTTACAATTTTGAGGGGAAAAAATATTTCAAAAGATGTGGCCGCTACGTGAACACCTTCAAATCTTTCATTTTTGGTTTTTCGTTGCCCATGTCATGTACATTAATCTGATTTCTGTACACAATAGATTACTCTTATAAAGATACCTAGTAACTAGCAACACGACTAACCACAAACAATTAAGATGCCTACACCTCCCTAATTTCACTACTTTATCTTCTTCCTTTAATAAAGTTGTTTACAAGAATAACCCTTGTAACGTACTCTCATAACTACAAAAGTTTTTGCCTAATCTTATGACAAAGTATACTTACAAAATTTGTGCATTTTCTCAAATCCTAGATACTCTCCTCATACCTAGCAAACCTGGTTCAACTAACCTTCAACTCCAACGCCTCTTAGCGAGGATGCTTTACCTAAATCTAAGTCGGTTAACATTTGAGAAACAAAAACAAATGCCTTAAAATCATATTAGAGCTTCTTTTAACTTTAACCTGACATACTAACTAGTGCCCAGACGATAAAACATTTTGGTTTTAGCTTATTTGTAATTTCAAAACCTCCCTTACAAGAAAAAAGTGGTAGATAAAAAAAGTAAACCAAAAACAATGCTCTTGTCAGCAAGGAATGTTTGAAGAAAACAAGATTTGATATAAAAAATATAATTCGTTGATAAAAATAAATTGCTTCATAAAAACAATATCACAGTTGGTTGTCGGTCGGCAGTGAGAAGCACTGCCACCTCATCTTTGGTTCTTGTTATGGCGACAGCAGACCTGGGGAGACAATGCCTTCATTAGTGCCATGTGACATGCACAAACTACATCACTAAATGAAGTACTTTAAGGTTAAGATTATGTAATATAACAAGAGACAGAAGTAGCATTGAAGTACAAAGCTGAGTGCACTCACACTAAGCGTGACCTAGCACCACTACACAATGTGCTAACCACTCATTAAATGAATTGTGTACCCAAAACCTAATACATTACTGCCTACACCACAAAACCGAACATATGAACCTACCTGAAGGTAAGACCTAGACAGTTCCTACAGGACCTCACTGCCTAGTTTTCCTCTCCACCTCACAGTCTCACAGGATGTCAGAATAACACCATTCTTAGGATTAATTTATTTGTAAAATGAAAATACATTGCTGCACACATATTACAAACAACTGACTATACTTTGGTTAAATTCAGTAATGAGATTAATTTTATTTTACACTACACATAATCCTAAATATATAAAATGCAAGCACAAAATACTTTTCCAAATAAAAAAAAAGTCATTTCTCCTAGTACAGGAGGCAAGTGGCTAGTCCATGCGACGATTGGAATGTTTCTCTTGCACTGGCTCTTGGATGTGTCGAGGAGCCTCCCTATGACCCTAGCTCAGCTTGCCTGCCTCAGTCCTAGCATATCCTGCCTGTCTGGGGCCCTGACTCAAGCCCTGCCTGTCTCCCTGCCTGCATGGCTAACCTGCTATGTACCTATTGTGTGGTGGAAAATAATAAATTAGTGATCGTTAACTGTCCGGTTAGTAGTCATCAATATTTAATAATGCACTCATGTCAAAAAGAAGTATTGAAATGGCACTATTTCATGATTTATTTAAGTCAATACTTGACCCAATAAAAATAACCTTGCAACCATTAAGTAAATACAAAGGATATACGTACCGAATCCACTATTCTAATAACGTCTGTTGGGCCCCTGGTTCATGTTCATGGCACTACCACTCCCTCCGCCCCCGTAGGTGTTTGGGCCGCCGCTGCTACCTGCGTTGTTGTAGCCACCTGCCATGAAAAAAATCATGGCAAGAATTAACCATTCGAGATGAACGAAAACTACTTTAAAAATCCGATCCTTAAGGTATGTGTGTGTGTGTGTGAGAGAGAGTTTGGGAGAGACAAACACCTGGAAGCTAATAATATAAACATGATCCTGTCATGTGGATGAATACAAGGATGCTAAAACTAAAAATGAGATCCTCTGACAGGAAGAGGTATACTATAGTGAGATCTTTTGGGGGAGAGTAAATAGGAGCGAACAATATAAAATGCAAACCTCAGGGGGGAGGGGGAATACAACAAAGCTGACAAACAAGAGATCCTTTAGTGTAAGGGTCAATAACAACAACAGTTATTACCAGTCAAAAATGGCACAAATGCTTCTAAACTTCTGCATTTATGACCATCATACGCACACATTCAAAGGCAAGCCATATATACTAAGCATCATAATCAATTGTGAATGTTCACACAAATAAACTGCACAGAACAATTCTATATACATATACAGAGGGAGTGGGGTGAGAAGGAAAATTAGGTTCCATCAGAAATTTTCAAGCAATACAACAATGAATATTTTACACCTCATTAGCATAAAACGTACCTCAATATCTTTCATTAAACCTTCAACCATTCAAAAAAAAAATTTTCATGTCGCAGAAAAACATTATCCTTACAAAATTAGAAATATACATCTATATTTAACCACATAAAATCTACAGTAAAGTTGCAGCCCAGGATTCTCAAATTACCATTTTTTCCCCAAATGGGATATATACAAATGCATGGAATTATTTTCTTATATATATATAAAATACTTACATATACTCTACAAGTAACATCAAAAAGTAGGTACAGTGCATAGGGAAATTATGGCAAAGTCAGTTTCTCCACAATTACCTTCCCCTACACCTTTTGGGCAACAAAGCAGTTATGAACCCTCCCTACACCCAGACAGGTAGAAAATCATCAGTAATAACCCTCCCTTATTCGTGGCTGCCTACCATCTACCGAAGGTAATACTTTGGTTTTGCCAAAAGACATGTTAGAGCATAGCATTCAACGAGGGGTAATTGCAGTATTACAGCACGAAAATAAAAATTAGACATAGTAAAAGTATGACGTAAGAGGGGTGTTTCACAGAAAGTTGCACATCAGTTGATTATTAATGCTGCAGTCAGACTACCTAGTTGGAAATTTCCTATCTCCCTCATGCCACAACTGTGTACACATACAAGTCAGGAATTGACATGATTAGCTGATGATGAACATATGAAAGGATGAGACTGGTGGAACTGAAAAGCGAGGCGATATTGTCAGTATTAGAAGTGGACAAAGAATTCACACTTGCGCAGAAAATAATCCCGGACTTCAGGTTTAATTTCCAAATCCCTCACATCATTGTGTGTAAAACATGCTGCCTTGAAGAAAGTACATTGCAAAGCAAGTGGTAACACCACCAGTCTGTCATGTTTTCAGACTGCTTACCTGTTGGACAACTTACCTCCAACAACAATCGAGCATTTCCTCACACTTGTGACGAAATTCTAATTGTGCTTTGCTTCACGCAAGTCAAATTCTTATTACTAGTACAATACAATAATGCACTTGTGACAACTGTTGATATGGGTCAAATCAGTCATCAATACCTGTTATCACTTCCCCTTTCGCTACCTTCAGCTTTGTTCCCATCTGCTCCTGTCTGTTGCACACTATTTACCTCCTTTCAAAACATTTTATTCTCCCTAAAGCTTAATGATTCTTGCTCACTCCAACATGTGCCCTTTCTCAACATCCCCTGGAGGAGTTCCAGGTGTGAATAGTTCTCAGATACAGATAAAACTGATAGCATCTTTCTCGACCTCCTGCCACTTTCTCTTATACATCCCTCAAACATTTGCACTCCTTCCCAGTAAACACCACAAGCAACTTTACTACTTCATCCTACTACTAACTACCAATTCTAATCTGCCAACTCCCACCTTTTGCATGCCACATGAATCTCTTGCACATGCCAGCACTGCTTCCCTAAACACCTATTCCTCACCAACTACCTTGCTTCATTTACTCTATCCTTTTGCCATTCTACACTCAATATCTCTTGCTATTTCTTTACACACCTCTCTTTTCCAAGCCCAATTTCACTCAACGCTCATCTAACTAAATGTTTCCTCTTTCTGCAAAAACCTCAACAAATCTTTACCCTTGCCTCCACAAAATAGTGATCATACATCCCACCAGCTGCTGCTCCTCAGGCTTCCATTAAACAATATCCATCTGTTCGCATCTTTGCACTCATTTTCATCTCTGACCTTTCTCCTCTTTCCTTCATGAACTAATATTTACCACAATTCTTGTATTTTCCAGATACTCTTGCTGGAGAGAGAAAAAAAATCCAATTATAGTAACTTACCAGCATTGTATGGGGTTGTGCGGTTTCCTTGGCCATATCCCTGATTTCTCATAGGTCCACCACCATAACTCTGACCATAATTGTTGCCAAAGTCATTAGGGCCCTGACCCCAGTTGTTTGGTGCATTCCCATAGTTACTGGCCTGGGGGTTCCAGCCTTGGTTTGTCTGATTGTTCCAACCCTGGTTGTTAGGCGGTCCTCCCTGCCATGGACCTTGATTACCATAGCCTCCCTGGTTGCCATAACCTGGGCCTCCCTGGTTTGGTGTGCTGTAGTTCCCCTGATTACCCCAACCACTTCGGTTATCTGAAAAATAAGGCATTGTTCATCTTTTTGAGCAAAAAAATATCAAAATTACCAAGGGTAAGTCTCAAACCTAGAGTCCTTATCCCCTTGCTAGTGCACACTAGTGATGGGATACTTTCTACCTTGAAGGGCAAAAGCTTTACACAGCTGATGCCCTTAATATTTCATGACTTAACTTAAAACATACCTTGCCATTCCCCACCTTGATTGTTTCCCCAGTTGTCGCTCCTGTTGCCTGCCCACGGACCATTTCCACCACCACGACCCATACCACCCATTCCACCCATGCGACTACGCTGCTGCTGCATCTGGATCTCGTTCTTGCTGAGGGCCTTTTTCACATCCACACGCTTTCCTTTTACCTGGATATTCTTGTGCACTGTTAAAAAATAAAAAAAAAATTGCAATGAAAGGTAATTTTCCCCTAATCCTTAAAGTTATAAACCTAAGTACTCGTCAAATGCACAAGTCATGAAATAGCAATTCAGGTACATACCTGGACAGCCAAAGATATTTCAACCTATGCCTAATGTATAACTGATGGTTGGTGACATGGCATGGGCAAAATATACTTCAATCCAGGCCATCTTTGTCGAGAGAATATTAGAAACTATTGACAGCACGATGAACTCTGGTCTTAAAAAGCTTAACTCAAAAGGTGGGAAGATTACAGGAAAAGGGAAGACAAAACTTCAGAGCTTCAGTGGGGTATCATAATCCAACCCTTGAATGACTGATCTCCACACACACACAAAGAAAGCAATAGCCAATTGCAAACCACAGGTCCAGGCCTTTGAGGCTGAAGAAAACATACCAAAATGGGAAATGACCAAAAAAGTAATGATTAGACTGCTTCCTGCTTTTTAAATCTGCACACTGGATTACTTAACCCTTTCTGGTTTGGTCCTAATAGTTCTGGTGTGTTACATCCCACCTCAATCACCTGTAAATCACCTACCACTAGTGAACAACGTCAATCACCTGTAAATCACCTACCACTAGTGAACAACGTCACAATAAGGAAACTATCAGTTAAATATACCTTCCATAATCTGGGGACATTTGGTATTATTTTAAGTACACGCATGCAGGTAATAACCTATTTGGATTCTACACTGTTTTACATTCACCTCCCATTTCTTAACTTTTTAAATTTCTCTATGCTCTTACGATTAAAGAGTAAACTGGATGATGTAAATATGAGGAACCAAGATGTCAGTGGACTGAACCACATATATGAAGCAGATGGAAGAAATGAGGGAAAGGTCTGATGTACCTGTGGTTTCTGTGCATTAAACATGACAGCTAGAAAATGGATGCTAACAAATTTAGACATTTCTCCTGTTCCTAGAACCATCCCACAATCAATCATTTACAAACACTTAAAACTTGCAATTACAATGATTTCATTGCATTAAATATGACTGCTGGAGAATGGGTGCAAGCAAATGAGGATATTGTTGTTCCTCACACTATCTTACTAACAATTATTTCAAATACACTTTAAAAATAAAAGTGCAATTATATTGCCATTTCCTGATAATGTGGAAAACAGTGATCAAGTAAGAAAGAAAAGAAAGATCTTCTCCATACATTTATATGAGCATGGCTATAAGAAACATAAGAGGCTAAAAGTTAGTGTGGCCCACAGGGTGTTTCTCAGTTAATGTTAAGTACTGAAGTGACAGACTGAGGAGAATAGACAAGTTTGTGTTAAGTACCGAGGTCAGAGAGAGAGAGAGAGAGCAAGAGGGAGTCATGACAATTCTTTTAAAAAGTAGCCTTCACCACACTGTTCCAACTAAGCTATCCCCACCAAGACAATTACCATCAACACATTTCCAATTACTTTTGTCAAAAATATTCCTTAAAGGTAAAGAGATTGATCTGTGCTATATTTGGGGAGGTAAAGGTAAAAATATTGATCTGTGCTATATTTAGGGAGGAAAAGTATGTTGTTAATTTTGGTTGAAAATAATTTTGACATGGTTTTGAAAGTCAAATATATGGCCAACCTTTTCTTGCACAATTAATGTTCAAGACACACTAAGTAGCTTAGAATATATGAAGATTATAATGAAAAGGTTAATTGACTGGCAATGCAAAGGAAATGAATAATGGAGTGGTAGAGTGGGTGGGACAATATTTTGAGGGGGTCTGAGGATGTGGAAAGAATGCAAGACAGGAAGTTTACAAGAGCATATGATAGTATAATTAAATAGGTTGGTGTGAGAGGAAGGCCACTTTTGAAATGGGGAGAATAGAGCAGGAGAGTACTGGAGAGAAATGGTATAAGAATGTAATGGCATATGTGAGGAAGGCATGTAACGGATGGAATAAATGTAGACTTTTGCCATAGACAAGCACTTTATGGAAATTCCTGGAGGGAACAGGCATTAGATGTATTGATAAAGAAAATTTCTACTCATCTACTCACAACAAGCCTTATCTACAGCATCATAATCTTCAAACTCCACAAATGCAAAGCCTCTTTTCTTCTGGGATTCCTTTTCTGTAGGGATACTGACGGACACCACATCTCCAAACTCGCTGAACTTTTCCCGCAAGTCCTGAAGGAATCAACAAATAAACACTTGGTTAAGCTGATAAATTGTCCCTAAAATACAAAAAACTTTAATTACTTTTATCAAGATAAGCAACCTCACATCCCCAAAAACTTACATCTTCATCAACATCATCCTTTATGCCACCAACAAACAACTTCTTTACTGTTACACCAGATTCTGGTTTCCCTATTTCATCACGGGGCACTGCACGTTTTGTGTCAACAGAACGGCCATCAATCTGCAAATATATTAGTTATGTCAATCCATATGAAAGCATAAGTTTCTGCACAAAATAAACCTTCCTGAAAGTACTTAAGTTAATACATACATACATACTTTCACAAGGTATGTGATACTGTAAGAGTACTGGAAGGAGAGACATTGGGGAAGATTGTGTGTGTAATGGTGTATGCGAGGGAGGCATGTAAGGATTCCCTCCAGGGGATACGCGGAGCGACTTTTACCATGCCCATCCCTTCCACAAAATTTCACAAGCAATACAGTTTAAATACAGTCACTCCTGTCTCTTTCATGGTTGACAAATCTATATATATCTCGAATGCCTGTTCCAAATGGAACTCCCTTTAGTGAACTAAACTCTCAATTCTATTGTTTGCTGTCTTCCTCTGTACCTTCTCTAATATTGCGAATATCTTCAACCCTTAAATGCCTGGAGTCATCACAAGAAAATGTGTTTATGAGCTAATTCTGTACCCTACTGACAATATTTTGATATATGAATGGGCACTTACTGTCCTAGTCACTATATAAAGTGCTGGAAACTACCTCTCTAGAAGCAATTCTTCAAGCACACACAACTTATTTTATGTATCTTCCATTTCCCACATCAGTAAAGTGGTGCCAAGAACAAACAAAGAAATGACCTTATTTGCCAACATCTACTTTCTGTCATGTATAATGCACGGAAACTAGAGCCTCTACCTACAACTAATTCCTACACTTTCCATAGTTTCCAACAACCACCTCACATCTCTCGTTTAACCCAATGATAGAATTTTATCCTACATAGATAGTTGCTCCAATTTCTTCTAACCCTTGCAAGCTTTACATCCTCCTCTACATACTGGCCCCGAATTCTCAGAAGTTCTTTCACTCCATCCTCCCTGGTTTCTCCTTTTCCCTTGTTTCCTCCACTCTGGACAGGTACATCTCAGTCATCCTCTCCATACCAACTAGATCTCTGAAGCTTGTTCTCAATAGACTCAATAGAAACTCCCTTTAGGGAGTGGCCAAGGCAAAAGTCTCTTTAACTGGTGATTTCCAGTGCCATTTCTTAGCCTTTGGTGCCTCTTCCTTAACAGGCCATCAACAGAGGGAAACTCTTGCAGTGTTTTCAGAAGCACCTACATAAATGTTCCCAACTACTATTACCTAATGTATCAACCTACTACTCCCAAATTATGTTCCTACCCAATACTTCTTCCTAACATTCCTAGAAAAATCTACTTAGGAAGAATGAGCTGTGCGAGTGAAGTTATGTGGGGCAAATAGAGATCATGTGTTTGCAGACAGAATGCCAGCAGTCCATGTGTAGGTGAGGCAGAAAGAAAAGAACTACCTGGGTCAAAGGAATGCAACTTGACAACCACTTAAGTGCTGGCTCACTACACTGATATCACTTATCTTCCTGATACCCTAGTGGGTTGTACTAGTAATATAACTCCCATGTTGGTGGCTGCCTACCAACTACTACCTACTTCGTCTCCATGTATCCAAACCATTTCAGCGTACCGTCTTAAGCTCTTTCATATGTAATCCTCTTCATATATAATCCTCTTAATATCACTCCAACCCTTTCATTTCTTATTTGGTCAATCCTCCTCATACCATATGGTACTAGCAAGTTCAGGAGACTGGGGAACCCAAGTGCAAATCTCTTCCACTTTATTTTCATACTTGACTACCATTTCCCAAATAAGTAAGGTAGTGAGTGCCTGGAACAAATAAAGGCTGTATCCACTCATCCATTCACTAGCTGTCATGTGTAATACACAGAAACCACAGTTCGCTATCCACAACCAGATGCCACAGTTTTTTCTATGGTTTACCTTCGACTTTTACAAGTCCATGCTTAACAGGCTTGGTCATCAAACTTGAAAGAGCAAAGAATGAACAGAAAAGGTTCATAAGAGGGCAACAAAGATGGTACTCTAATTATGAGAGATTAGTTACAGGGAAAGGCTAGAGGCCTTAAATTTACCTAAGAGAAGAAAAAGGGGTTACCTGAACACAACCTTTACATTTAAAACAGTTCTGTGTTAAATTCTAAGTAAGCACAACCAGAAACCAAAACATGTAATTAATCTTTTTTAAGAAGTAGGTCAAAACAACCAGAGACCAAAACAAATCTCAGAAAATGTATTGTGAGCTTTTTTACAATCATAAAGGAGGAAGAATGGTATAACCTTATAAGGTAGTGACTGTGTACACTGGGCAGACATAGCTGTAGACCAAAAGGACAGCAAACTTACAATTAAAATTGTGCTCCAATTCAAGTTCAGGACATGAAGCCCCCCAATTCAATCTCTACCTATACAGTAGATAGAAAATATCACACACATGCATATACAATCTTCATTAATCTTAACAGTACG
Organism: Panulirus guttatus; assembly: GCA_032361385.1. NCBI lineage: Eukaryota > Metazoa > Arthropoda > Malacostraca > Decapoda > Palinuridae > Panulirus > Panulirus guttatus. Next base: position 25,554 of record JAUUDW010000040.1, read on the forward strand.
GAAGAGAAAGTACAAAAAAGCATAATCTTACCTTGTGTGGCCTATTCTTTTGTGCCTCATCCACCATGTATGCTTGTGAGAAAGCAACAAAGCCAAATCCCCTAGATCGCTTAGTCTTTGGATCTTTCATCACAACTACATCAACAATCTCGCCATACTGCTCAAAGTACGCCTTCAGACTGTCATCGGTGGTGCGGTAATCTAGCCCCCCGATGAACAGCTTCCGCATCTGCTCTGGTTCTGAATGTTCCTGTCCAAATCAAAATATTTATGGTGAATTGGAACTTGCATTTGTCAAATCAAAAGGTGAAAGAGAAAACTACAAATTTAA
>JAUUDW010000040.1:141985-158576 GCA_032361385.1 Panulirus guttatus
CCGAAAATGACATCATTGACTCGCGCCTGGTCATTGCCACACGTTTCGGAGACGCTACTCGTCCCCCCCACTAAAGATCTTCGCTTTCTTTTTTTTTCTCAGTATTTTGCGTCAGAACTCTGCTGAGGGTCCCACGTGGGCCCCGAGCTACCCCACGCGTTATCCCCGCGGCCAAACGCGTCCCCAGGGGAGAGTTTACCGCACGTCCGACGATGAGTCCTGGGCTGAGGGAGGTGTCAAAGTTACGGCGGGGCCTGGACGGAGGAGGAGGAGGAGCCGACCCCGACGATGCGTCATGTTAGCGCGCGGCCTGCCAGGGAGTGAAACAAACAGCAAATAACAGGGAGGCCGGCAACGATGCTGTAAAGCGTGTCATTTAGCGGCATAAAATGGCTCGGTAGCACGACACGCTAGCCCCCGTCTCCTCTCCAGCCCCTGCCTGACCGACGGGACCGAGCCGATCCTCTCTCCCTCTCGCTCGCTCGCCACACCACCGCCCTGGGCCACCTCCCACCAACACCTCGTGAGGGGCGCCTCCCTCTCCCTCTCTCTCTCTCTCTCTCGCTCTCTCTCTCTCTCTGTGGCTTTGTATAAATTTACCAGCGGGGCGCGTGACGCTCACCAGGGTAGTGACCCGTTCAGAGAACACGTCAACATATATACTCTCGTACGCCCACCACCACCACCACATCCGGCTCATACTAAACTCAGAAAGCTCACACTAAGGACGCCAACACTAGCGTGATCACCACAGACCCACGGTAATGTTTACGCAAACACACACACACACACACACACTACCTTATTACCACGGTAATCAAAGATTCGCCTTAACGCGCGCACACTAATCCGTTATCGATAAGCGCAGTTTATTCTGAAGGCGCACTAGGTAAGGTTAACCCCCCAACCAGGTCCTGAGACTTAGGCTTATGTACTATCACGCAAAGCATCAACACACCACGGCACGCCGGCGGGCGGTACCCGGCTTATAATCCCTCGAACACGACGGTGCGACCCTTGAGCACGAGAAAACGACCCTTGAAACGACGGCACGACCCTTGAACACGAGGAAACGACCCTTGAAACGACGGGACGACCCTCGAACACGAGGAAACGACCCTTGAGCTCGACGTTACGACCCTCGAGATCGACTGAACGACCCTCGGGAACGACTGAACGACCTCTGAGCTCGACGGTACGACCCCTGAGAACGACCGAACGACCGCTGAGCTCGACGCTACGACCCTTGAGATCGACTGTTCGACCCTTGGGTTAAGGAGACCTTAGCTGGCCCACACATTTAGGGGTCAGGACAAACGTCGCTCAATCGCACCCACCCGAGGGTCGTAACGACGCGTCGTTCTGCCCGCCTGCACCCACAGGGCTGGTACTAGCAAAGGGCAGCGCCGTTTAACGAGGCCAACTAGCGACCGGAGGCGCACCGAGCCTTGGAACATTCTCTAGCCAGCCTACCGAGTAGTGTCCACGCCCACCACCAGGCAGTCAGTACACACGCAGTTACCGGAACCCTCGTCGCATATTTCATCTTTAACCGGGGCACGGTGTGAGCCGTCTCTCCCTACGGCTCAACCACCTCTCCCTCCATCTCCCTACGGCTCAACCACCTCACCCAACATCTACCTACGGCTCACCCACCTCACCCTCCACACCCGCTCACTGCCTACATGATCGCTCTCCTGTACTTCACGTAAATATCACTCAGTCCATGACTTCTTCATCGTGTGGGTGGATGGGTGGGGGGCTAAATAGAACTCAATGGAACGAGTAATATCCACCGCTTCCGTGCGGGAGTTCTTGTTGCCTTTCAAGGTGACCTACATGGCACTGGTTCTGCTGAGGATAGGACGCTTATAGGAGAGCGCCAGTCAGGAGCATCTTGCAGGCAAGCACTCTCAACCACATCCTTTCAGTTCACCCTGTTCCTTCGTCCACCCTTCCGGGCAGGTCGATAAATGGGTACCTGGCTTTTTTGTGTGTGTGCGTGTACACACATGTACAAAAATATATTATCAATACAAACTTAAGAGACGGAATAACACAAGTGTAAAACTCTCTTCCCACTGCACATGAATAGCTATCACAGTCACAACATAGATATTGGCGTAACGCGCTGCCTTACACAGCACAAGATCAAAACATACATACAAAAACAAAGCATTATATACATTTTAGCCTGCAGCTGACCTCAACCCACTTCGTCACATGAGTACACAGTTGTTAGTAATTCTGGCCACATTCCATTTATCATACAATATGCAGTTCTGTGTAACTTTGCCGACATTCCTGTTATCACATGATAAGCATTTTGTTACTAATTCTGGCTACTTTCTCCTCATAATATATCACTTCTTTTCCAGTGACTATGATCTGGCACTTTTGAAAATTTAAAGACCAGTTTTTCACTTCCTCCAAAATCCGTAAAATTTTTCCTCGTCTTCTTTTTTAATTTCATTAACCACTCTATATTTCAGTTAAGGCCCGGCCTTTATGTGGAATTTTTTCATGACTGGAGCCTCCAACGTCAGAAGAAAAATCATTTCTGGCAACATTCCCCCTATCATATGAAGTGCAGTTGTTAATAATTCTGGCCACATTCCACTTAACATGAGAGTTGTTAGCAAATCTGGCCACATTCCCTCTATTGTATGGTATCATTTATGAGTAATTCTGGGCGCATTGCCTATATTGTGTAATATACAGTTGTTAGCAATATTGGCCACATTCCATTCATCATACAGAATTGCTGGTAATTCTGGCTATTGCTTTGGTTTTAGTTGTTCTTTGCACTGAAACGAGCTTGTCCATTCGCTTGATGTTTTTTTTGTCTCCAGGATTCGTATGTTTTCGTTCGCGTACTTTATTATGTTCAAGGCTCCAGTCACGGACAAAGTCCTCATGAAGATCGAGCCGTAATTGAACTAGAGGTTAATGAAAGGCAAAAAGAAGAGACAAGGGAAGTATGTACTAATAAAGGAAGAAGTAAAAAACGTGTCATTTAGAATGCGCCAGGTCATAGTTATTGGGAAAGACATGAGAAGGTAGAGAGTCCCAAAGCTTCGAGGTGTAGGGAAAGAAACGGTAATCAAAATGGCCACACAGTAATCGTGTTACGCAACACTTGCCGAGTACTGCGTGGTCTAGCTTAGGGATGGGCTGCACCAACGCATGCTTCCACGAAGGGAAAGTTCTGGTTCTGAAAGAGAAACATAAACTAAACAGACGAGCAAGGACATGTGCAAGTTCAGAGGCACATTCTTTCAAGGCTTGTGTCCAGAGAAGAAGCGCTTTTCGGACAGTGCGAAAAGAGATTACGGGAAGAGGCATATGATTAGTAAGAGGAGTATCGGGGGATGAAGGAATGTTAGAGTCATCCAAGGTGAGTTAGAGGAGAAACGGGAGCCAAAAAGAGTTGCTTTGTCTGCGAGAGAGACAGAACGGAAAAGTGAAGGAAAGGTAGGACAGAAGTCGTGAGCGATGCCCTAGATTGCCTTTTTTATTTTTCAATGAATGAATCGCCTCCACCCAACGTTTTTGTAGGCTACGTTAGGTTAGGCTACCTAACCTTACTTAGCTTCTAGTTTTTATTATTTTATTTTTTGGGGGAGGGGGCAATCTTTAGGTGGTTCCTAATGAATTTGCCGTACGTTTTATACATTACTGTAAACAAGGTTGATTTCATCCGTGTGTGTAGTTGCGACCTACATAACGGTACCCAAAGTCTGGGTGAGGGACACGATAGCGTCCAGTCCTGGTAGGAGAAGCTGTAGAATCTAGATGATCCAGTCAGTCCCCACTCCCCGCCTCCACGTACACACACCCCTTGCCTCTCTGTTGATCAATGTATAGTGGACGTAGGTGTCGAGAGATGTTATTATGGTAGAGATTGTCTTGGACGAGGATGTTGAGATGTGGTAGCATGGACCGGGGTGGTGAGAGAGGTGCCATGGATTTAGATGTTGAGAGACGTATCGTGAACTTTGGTGTTGAGAGATGTTAGTGATGTCAGGACAATTCCTCACGGAAAGTGATGCTTGTGTAAGTTTTGTTTTTTCGCTCCTTAAGTGAGGTGGGTCAGTAGGACAAGACGTGAGGTCAGACGCCTGCTAAGTGGCTGAAATATTTGGTGGAAGGTCCCATACAAGTACATTCCCTGCCATCAAAGCCTGCGGTAACCACCCGTGCGTCCGGACGGTATGCACAGCTCATTATCCTCGGGTCAGCGGGCGGATTAGTACCTGAGTGACATCATACCAGGTCAATTAAGGTCAGGGTGTAGATCGCCTCAAGTGTGTCCTGAGATCTTTCCTCACCCCAACCTCCACTAATACGACCATTTTGAGCAAAGCGGTAAGACCTCTGAACTAGACGGCACGATCCATAGAACACGATGGGATGACCCTTGCGCACGATGGAATAAGAGGCTTAGCCCTCGACATGATCCTTAGGGTCAGGGGAGAGGCCAGACCGTCGTGCTTAGGTGGTTCAAATTTACCTTCTCGTCGGATCCTGATTCTTCTCTGATGGTCCTTTTGTGATATTTGCTGTGTCTTATGCAGTCACCTGGAGCCCCTACGGAGCCTTCTGGATATCCTCCCCACTTTGTAGTGGGTGACAGTCTGGAGCATATCACAGGGCTGGTCATAGGGCCAGCCTCACGATGTATAGCAAGCATGGAACTCCCAATTACATCCCAGCGATGACTCTGTGTGTGTGTGTGTGTGTGTGTGTGTGCAGAGGAAAAGAGGATAGCAACATACATATTCTCATCAGCGGATGATCTCGCACTAGCAGTTTAAATAATAGTGAAATTGATCTGTGTAGGCCATGTTATCATTACCGTTGTTAATAACGTCAAATGTTATCATTACCGTTGTTAGTATCGTCATATTAATGTCATCATTACCGTTAGTAAGAACGTCTTGTCGGATGGGTTGGTTCTAAGGTAGGATTTCGTAGCATGTTTCTGTTGCACAGGTATTATTATGTTCTTAAACAACAACTGAGAGTAGCTTGAATTACATGTGACAACGGCAAAATATCCGAATGTTACACAGGGTAACAAGTTTGTGTTTATCTTCTGTTAAATCGGTTTATCTGATAGCGCTGAGGATCCACGATAACGGGAGATACAACCCCAACCTCGTTTGTAAAGACGAGTCCAAGCCAACGTCTTGTGTTGTGTGAGTTGGTTTATGTTGTAGTTTGGCCGCGTAGTAAGGACACGTGAGCACAGCCAGACTTATTGACTCACCAAGAGGGCCTTCATGCTTATGGTCTCAGGTTCGCAGAAGACATAACTGGATTTCCTAGATGAGAATCAAGGCCAGATAGCTTGGTTAACTGGCCCTCTGTATTGGCTGTTTGTCTTGTAGGCTGCATTGGGGTCAGAGGTTAAGCGATTTCCGGTCAGAAAAAGGGGGATCTCATAGATGGGATTCTGTGAAGAAGTTGCCGCTGCTGCCTGAGGCCAGAGTTGAGTGATCCGACCCAGATTGTTTGGGAAAGCAACCTCACTTGATGGCTGGCAGTAAAAGTCAGTATTCCCAAGTGTGCGAGGGCTTGTCGACCTTAACGTCAGTCCATACTTAAGGACGATGATTTTCAAGCTGTAAGATCACTGTGGACAGTGCTACGCGTTGTGAATAATTACTTTTTTAGTTTGTTTTGAGGATTGTTGTTGGACTGAGTATTGGATGTTGTAGAGAATGGTGTGCAACGTTTGAGGTAATGTGGTGAGCGCTACCAGCAGAGGAAACGGTTGGTGCCATTGCTTCGACGCCCTGTGTTACCACAACACTGCTCGTATTACTTCCCCTGTTCTATGTAGGCTGTTTTAATGACGACACAGACATACGCTGGTAGCGAGGGAAGGAGGCGGGCGCGAAGCGGCTGGTTCAGTTGGGTAAGGTGGCAGTTAGTGCATTAGTTAGGGAGTTTATCAGCACCGAGCGGTTACACAGGTGATAACATGGAAAAGACCTTTAGGCTATTGTGACACTTCGCCAGCCTTATCTAAAAATGGTGTTACGTTGCCCCAGTCTTATCTGCCATCGAGATAGACTGCTGGATTCATCACTGTGGAGGGGTGAATGTCTGTGACGACGACCTGGTCTGCTCGAGCTTGCTTTCGCCCACGCTGGTATCGAAGTACAGTACTACTTATTGCTACTGACCTTGCGTATACGCCATATGCTTATGATATGGTGTATGTGTTATCTGTCCTCGCTGGTGTGGGTTAGTGCAGATGAAAATTCAAACATTCCATAAGTAAAAAAGATTTTGTTATTGATCAGCAGACTTCTCCTGTGGTAGTTTGTTATATCGCATTGCGGTGCCTTGATAAATGAAACAATTATTTTCCCAAAATATAACCGTGTAATCCGTTGGTATGGGTCGAAAGCCTCTCACACTGACGCTCCTGCCCACCAGCGGAAAGCTAACAACAAAAAACAGATGGGTCGTAACGTAGTTGGACGCTGAATTTGGTTAATACTTGGTATAGTGGGGATGGCGTGCTAGAGGGCGGGAGGAGTGTGTAGGAGGCCCATGCTCTTTGGATTGCAGCTTACATCCTTCCTCTATTGCTCACCGTCCTGGGGTATCCCTTGATGCAAGCCTCTGCTATTTCCCCCTCAAGGGACGTATTCTGGGGTCTGATGATAGTGACGGTGATGGTGAGTGTTGTGGGAGCGAGTGTGTGGGTGTTGTGTTGTGGAGCAGGACGGCCCTGGCAAGGTTAGCTGTGTGGTGCCTCGCAGTCTACCCGCTCCTAACGCAACGCACAAACGAACGCACGCCTCTCTTCTGGTGGCCAGCCAGTATTACTGTTGCTGGCATCATTTCCTGTTGTCTTTTCTGTAGATTTGAGTGATTCATGATAAGGGGGGATAAAGAATTAAGTGTTTGCTTAGAGTGATGGATTGAGTGTTTTGTTGTGAGTGAGTGTTTGGGCACGGGTGGTGGCGGCGGTGGTGAGGAGTGGCGGGCTCGGGGGCTGCTGGCTGGCTGGCTGGCTCGCCTCGCGCTAGGGCAGTCTTGTGGCTGCACTGGGCGCGAACACTACTCGCGCACTTCACGCCCGCGCCTCGTCTTCCAGCACTTCCCACTCGTACTCGCGATTTACACAAACTCTGCCCAGCCTTACTGTTGTGCTGATTGTCAACGTCATGTGGGGGAGGATGTGAGAGCAGTGTAGTGCACCGATAGTGAGGAGTGTGTATTAGTGTTGATGATACTATGTGATAATCTAGCCAGTGCGGCGGTGAGCATGATGCAGCCCAATGTCAACGGATACCCAAGCGTACAGTCTCCTGTGGACGGTGGTCATGCGGGCCTCAGTCCTCCAACGCAGTTGTCTCCCCAACCTCTTAGTCCACTCCCTGGCGGCTCCTCCATAACGTCTGTGGCGTGTTCTGGAAGTCATGCCAGTGATCGACATCCGGGGTCCACGCGAGTGACACACATGGCCAACGGTGCCCTCATGACACGCACCATGCACATGGCGCCTTCGGCAGCTCATGTTCGCGGCCACCACTCTAGCCACGGACGGCGACATGCCACCATGGGCCCCTACCCTTACTCCCACTTGCGTGGAGTAGTCAGCGTACTGGGAGGAGAGACGAGTGGCACGACGAACGGGAGCCTTCTTCAGGCAGGACAGCAATCGGTAAGCATGGTGCAGGGCCGCACGCTGGCTCCTACTCAGTATTTCTAATTTGGTAGCTGTTGTGTCATTGGTGCAAGAGCCAGAGAGGCTGGGGACGCACTGACCTTTACTGTTGTGGTCCTGGGGAGCTAAGGTTTGTCGCCAGCATCCGGTGTCCCATCTCTCTGCCCGCTCGATCTTTTGGCCTCACACTGTCACTGGCCTTCACCTTCGCGCCTCAGTACTTTGCCTTAGTAATATGCTGCCTTTCGTGTCTGTAAATAACAGCTTATGATATATATGGAGGACGAGCCACATGTAAAAAACATAATTGGTTTGTGAGACGTTTATCGTGACGGGAAAATGGGAAAACTTTTTTCTTTCTTGGTTGAATATGTACTTTCAAGTATCTTGTATTCACAAATAAGTCTGAGGTCTTTGGATAAAAGAAATAAGACGACGGTTAGAAGTTGGAGAGTAACTTTTTGGTGAACATTTGTCATGGTCACATGTTAAAAGTGTGGCGAGTGAGGTCAGGCGATGACCCCAGTGGTAGGTGTGACCGTGCGTGACCCACGCCATGCCCCGGGTGCTGCTCCCCTCTCCCCGTGCTGCCCTCCCCTCCTGTGTCCAATCTGGGGATGCTCACCAACCCACTCATTTTAGCTGCACCACACACGCCACCGTCAGTAGAAGCCTGCGACCCTTTTTGTGAAAGGGATCTGTGGGTGCAGGAGTGTCCGGCCCTTCCGCCACTCTCCCGCCCCGTAACGGGCTGACACGAAAGCTCGGCATCTTCAGGTTTTGGTTAGAGAGCGCCGGAACCAGTATGCCATATGCTTGATTGTTAACGTCTGCCAAAAGTAAAGCTTCGGGTTTTCTGGAGATGGTAGCGCATACATCTAGAGACGGTGCTCTCTACAGATGCTTAGGCTACAAGGTCTTTTTTCTATGTCTTGTCATTGACACCTTTCGCCACACGGACGTCAGCATCATTCAGTTCACGTGAGTGCATGACTGGCTGCTTGCTTACCTGTTGGGCTATGGGACCTGGCTGGTCGTATATACTGTATTGTGGTGTCAGTAGGGCACTTGTCACGCTGTATAATGTCGCCAGGGTACTGGTCGTGCCGTATAGTTGTGGCACCAAAGTATTGGTCATGTTGTGTGATGGTGTCAGCAGGGTCCTTGTCATTCTGTATGATGTCGGCAGGGTACTCGTAAGGATGTATGGTATTAGTAAAGTATCGGTCATGCTGTATGGTTGTCAGCAGGGTACTCGTTATGCTGTCTGATGTCATCTGGGTACATGGTATGCTGTCACGTGATGTTGGCAGGGTACTCATCTTGCTTTTTAGTGATGTCAATAGAGTATTCATCACACTCGTCATGCTTTCTGTTTACGTCAGTAGGGTGCTGGTCATGCTGCATGATGACTCAGCAGGTTACTTGTGCTGTTTAGTGATGTCAGCAGGATACTTATGCTGTATGGCGAGGTCAGAAAGGGTACTTGTCATGCTGCATGGTGATGTCAGCAGGGCACTGGTCATGCTGTATGATGATTCATCAAGATACTCATGCTGTATAATGATCCAGCAGGTTACGTTTAATGATGTATGGTGATGTCAGCAGGGTGCTCGTATTACCATATTGTGATTTCAGCTGGTTGCTAGTCGTGCTGTGTGTGCTCTTAGCAGGGTGTTCGTCATGCTGTGATGATGATGTTAGGAGGAAGCTTGTCGTGCTGTATGGTGATGTCAGCAGGGTGCTCGTCATGCTCTGTGATGTCAGCAGGGCACTCATTATGCTTTATGGTGAAGTCAGCTGTAATGCTTGTCATTCAGTGTGTTGATGTCTGCAGTGTGCTTGTCATACTGTATGATGGATGTCAGCACGGTACTTGTCATGAAATGGCCCACCTCAGTATATGACTGTCTGAAGATGGCCACTCGAGTCGTGTGGTTGTGTCCATGGCCCTCCCTGCTCCTTGGATGTCAGCTGTTAACCCATCCTGCTTTGTTGTCAGCAGGTAACCCGTCATGCTTTGTATTCAGCAGGTAGCCCGTCGTGCTTTGTGTTGGTAGCGTCTGCTCTAGGGCTCTCAGCAGATGGCTCTACCTTTTGTTGAGCTGTCAGCTGACGGCCCAGCCTCTTGTTTGGCTGTCAGCAGATGGTCCAACCTCTTGTTTGGCTGTCAACAGATGGTCCAACCTCTTGTTTGGCTGTCAACAGATGGTCCAACCTCGTGTTTGGCTGTCAACTGATGGTCCAACCTCTTGTTTGGCTGTCAACAGATGGTCCAACCTCTTGTTTGGCTGTCAACAGATGGTCCAACCTCTTGTTTGGTTGTCAGGAGATGGTCCAACCTCTAGTTTGGTTCTCTGATGATCCAGCTTCCTGTATGGATGGCACTGAGCAGATTGTCCACCATGCTGTATGGTTGAGCTATTTTATTACCTATCCAGTGGTGTACTGGTCAAGCCCAGCTGTGTGGTTATGTTAGCACTTGGTCCGTCCTATAGTTTGGTTATAATCAGGCGACTCTTGCTGTTGTATGGTTGTGTTTGCAGATGGCCTGGCCAGCTCTATGATTGTGTCAGTTGACGGCCAGGCCCACTGAATGGTCGTGTCAGCTGATGGCCCTAAATACTGAATGCACAGGTGGACCACCATGTTCAATTACGTCAGCAGGTGGCCCTCCCTGTTGGTCTTTGTTTTCAGCAGGTGAGCGAGCCTTGATGTTAAGTTAAGATTGTCATCAGTCTCATGATTCTTCTGGGTTCTTTGATGGTGTCATGGAGTGGTCAGTTGTGTTGTACTGCTGAGGTAACCTGCCCTAGTTTACGTCATGGTTGTCGGCTGATGTTTGTTTCAAAATGTGGTGTCCTGCCTTGACGTGCTTTGTGCCTGTGTCAACAGATGACCATTTTCACGGCATTGTTGATGATTCTCAGTAAATGAGCTTCCTTATTGTGTTGCTGTATTGACGGATTCCTGATCGGTTTGTGTGTGTGTGTGTGTGTGTGTTCACTTTTATGACAGTCATCCTAACATCTTGAGCATGTGGGTTCGATCCCTGGTGTTACGGCTTATACTCGACCTGATCGTTGAGGGGCAGGTCACTCATCTTACCCGCAGGTCGCACCGTCGTCGTGCCCAAGGATCGTAAGGTGTTGCTTAAGAGGTTGCCAGCTAAATAGGGGCATGATCTGGTCTTGTAGACCACGCGAACGTGTGCCTGGTGTGTGTTTACATACATGGCGTACTGCGGCTGGTCAAACTGTGCAAGAACATAGATATGAACACACCAAGGTATGTCGCGTGTCGAGGTACGAGGTATGGTCACACATACAGGACGATGAGCATTATGGCGTTTGCTCTCCACCTACCTGATGATGTACGCTACATGTTCATACTGACACATCCTTTTTGTAAGACAGTGTCGTGGCGAAGTTAGTTTTGCTTGTGTATGTGTGTGTGTGTGTGTCTTTGAGAGAGAGAGAGAGAGAGAGAGAGAGAATGGAGCTGTAACCCGGCATCACTGTTCTCGGTAAAATGGGTTTGATAGTGCGGTACGTTGATAGTGGGTTGGAGCCTTGCTTCGTAGCGTACCACACACTGATCACGTTCTAGTGTGTCCGGACCTTGAGGTAGGAACCCTTGCCCTCCTCCCTTACTGTGCTGTATACCAGACCAGAGAGTTAACACCACGAAGCACAACAGCAAAGGGTCGTGCTACTGGGGTCAGATACGTGTATAGTCACATTGTTTTTACGTATGAACTAAGGGCAAAATATTATCTTTCTGAGTGTACATTTCCGGTTTTCTCTCTCGTGGTACATCACCATTTCCTAGTAATTGTTCTGTCTCATATCCCGTCCCCAAAGACTGTAGAGCGTCCTTATCATCTTATGACAACTTTACACCACCAGTTACACGCATCACACCGAAAAACAAAAGACACATTACATGTTCATTGATATTCACATCCTGTCTGATGCAGTGAAAAGTCTATGATGCTTGACAATATCTCACCTCTGTGAGGTTAGAGCCCAGTAAAGGCATTATGAAGTAGTTGCTAGACATCTATAACATATAGTGTGGCATGCAGTATTTCGTGTAAAGTATGAAATTTAAGCTGGGGGAGGATCCTTACTGGATAGTGTTCTAAGAAGTGATTTTAGCCATTTTCACGTTGATCATAGGTCCGCCTGCTAATTTTTTTGAATCGATGTCATAAGGGAGCTGCGTCAAGAACTAGTATTCTTAGAGTGAATTTGGTGTGAAGGTGCGCTGTTTAGTTCTGGTGTCTAGGATTGTGGTAGTGAAGTTTGGGACCAAGCAAACTGTGCTCTTATTGTCCACCTAGGCACACTTGATGATACCCTTAATCTAACGTCCAGTACCCTGTGCGAGGCGATCGTCACTTGTCGAATGATCTCTCTTGTCTGGGGATCTGCTGTCATTCTTTGAGAATGTGATGACTTTTATATTAACGTTGTTGAGTAACTCGAGCTCTTCAATAGGTATCATAATGATAAGATGCCACAGGCCTATGAATTACGTTTCAGGTAATGCCATATGTGTCAAGTGGCCTGGAAGAAAAAATGCTGTCCCTGTCTGGAAATCTTACCTCATTTGGGACCTGTGGCTTACTACATAGCAACTTGTCATGAGCTGAGCACACTCGTAACTCACTTTTGTGTATTGCATCGTAATGGTCTGTAGCCAGGTAACCAGTTACCCATACTTGATGTACGATCACTTGAAACATGTATTGTTTTGAATCCTCTAAATAATATGAGGGAAGCAATTATTTGGTCTTGCGTTTTTGTGATCGCCTAAAGATGCGCCCCCGTCGTCATAAAAAAAATCTAGGCTGCCTACATTCGATTGCGTTAGCTTAAATTTGTACACCCTTACCTAATCTAACTATAACCTAACCTAACATAGCAGCCTAGATAATCGTTGGCGGTAGGTGGGGGTCATAAGTTCATTGCCCTTAAGCAGTTCTGTGTTTCTGGCTTCTTTCTTTCTTTCTTTTTTTTCAACGTAACTTTATTGCGGTAGAATTAAGATGAAGTTCAGTGCATCGCATAAGAGTTTGTATTTTTATATATGGCCTATGTAGCATAACAGACAACTAGGGGTCGCTTTGCCCGTTGCCAGGAGTCACACCCTGATTAAGTGAGGATGCGTTTGACCTGACCCGTAATGGTCAGGTCAAAGGCGTTAAACTGCAAACTTCCTACATTTGTTTCCCAGCATGTAAAGAACTGAACGACATAAGATCCGTAACTCAAGTTTGGATTTTTCCGCCATTGACCCTAGAACTTAATGAAAATTTATTGATATTGCTGTCTTATTTCACTCACAATAATTAAGCTGCACTGAAGGGAACACATGTGTTCCATGAAACACGTTACATTTGATTTTATGAGATGATAATGTTCCATGGTGTTCCCAGTAAGCGCGTGTGATAGTTAGGTATCATCTTTGATAATTTTTTTTTACAAAGTAAGAGTAATGTTCATAAACTGCTGTAGTTTATTCACTTTTTGTTTTCAGTTATTCTTTTTCGTTTTCCAACGGAAGTGTTAGGAGTTGATCAAATCAGCTTCTGTGTTGGTCATTGTGTTGAGGGTGATGTAGAGGCAGGTAGGCCCCGTGAGGTCTACCTCCTCACCAGGAACTGGTATACATACTTCCCTCAGCCTGTACTGAATTGTGTTTGTCTGTAAATTTATTTTCTTTATTCATCCTACCCTCTTGTTACGTTCTCTCTCCCCTACGACGACGGTAAGAAATGCTGAATATGTAACAATGTTTGTCATTACTTGTGAAGTATTCTTTAACTAGACTGACATCAAATTTACATATCCATGTCAGTGAGTGTAATCCTCCCTTCTCCAGTATCATATGTCGGCATAGTTCTGAAATATGCCCATCATATTTTTTTCTTTGATACCCAGAATATTTGCTTTGTCCAAGGATTTTCATTACGTATTTCTGTGCCTGGCTAAGATTGTACTTTCTGACGTACTTGAGTAAATGACTTAATCAAGTATTTTGTTGTTGCAGGTGAGTGTACACACGAGTGGCAGCAGTCGTGCTTGGGGGCAAGTAAGTACTGACCCACTTTACTTGAAAATTTTTAATTCCACAGTAACATCTCCAGTCACTCCTCATTTATTATTAATGAGCTTAAATCCCTGAGGCGATAGTGTGAGGGCCAGTCCGTGAGGGTGGTTGCCGGGGCAGATGTAGCGTGTGTGTGTGTGTGTGTGTGTGTGTGTGTGTGTGTGTGTGTTGGGTCAGCGTGAGTGAGGAGGAGGAGGAGGGAGGAGGGTGAGGAGTGTGTACACCTCCCAACCTCCTCCTCCACAGCCCACCTCTGGAAACCTTCACTCTTATCCTCACCCCTGTATCGCACCCTTTTTACGCACTTACGCCGAGCAGTAGTCGCTAATCAAATCTTCCCTCGTGCTGCTAAATGTCGACACAAAAATTGGTCTGAATGTCAGGTTTCCCATTTTCGGTGATGGAACCAACCGGCTGTTGCACTTCCCCTCGAGCCCGGGATGGCGGAGGCACGATGACTCGCCTGTGGTTGATACTCCGGCATCTTGTTGTGCCACCGCCTCCACGCTGGCATCTCTGGCACACTTTGCTGAAGTGCAACCGTGGCTGTGTGTGCAAGTTGCAGGATAGGAAAGCGGTCAGCAGTAATCGTAGTGTTTTTGTATAGTAAGCACATGTCCGTGATACAGTGGGCGGGGCGGGGAGAGTGCCGGACCAATCCGAGGGGTAGGTTGCCTTGTGACCCCGCCCACGGCCGCCACAAGATGAGCTAGGGTTATCTCCACCGTATGTGAGCATCACTCCAAAGTTGTGGTGGCAGTGAGAGGCCCCACTGTTCCGGCGCGCCGTGCGGACCCAGTCCAAGGATTTACGACCATCTTAAATCACCGCCGATGTGTTAATAACCAAATTGCGGCTCTGTACAAACTCACCATCGATCAGGGATTGTCTTCCCGGGCCAGGCTGTGTCATGTGAACTTTAGTGAAGGCTGTTGTTGGCGGAGGTTGTGTGACAGCAACAACAACAACAACAACAACAACCATGTTTTGTACTTACCCCTACTACAAGACTCCTCTGGTGTACATGCCGCCACACAAGCCACTCGGGGTAAGGCTATATTCTACGTACGCTCTCACTTCTGCTTTCCTCTTCCGCAAGTCAGGCTTTGATTTTATTAGCAAATGCGACCTCTCCCTTCGAGTCCTCTTAACAGAAAATTTAGAGAATAATCGTCACTGTTGACTTACGGGAACAGGTCGTCGGCGTCGACTGTTGAGAAGCATATGCTGCCTGGTTTAATGGAATTTCGTGTATATGAGTAAGGTTAGTGGGATGGTGTTGGCACGCGATGGTGATGGCTGCGGTGGTCAGCCCCGGTATATGGCCACGTCTGGCTTCCTCATAACCCACACAGGCAGCAGCCACTAGCCAACCGCCAACCTTAACGCCGCCTAACCCTCCTAACCACATTCTCGCCACTCCTGTGGGCTCAGATTTTGGTTGTATCTTTAAGCCATTTTTGTGAAACATTAATTTTCCTTTTATTTTGGTGCATACTCATAATTCTTTATTGTGGAAAATATATGTGTCATTTTAATAAAAACTGAGAAGACCTGTAGACTTGATATTGCTGAAAGAGATAGTAGCAGTAGCCTCAAAATGCAGAGGTTTATGTAGGGAGTGGCGAGACCAAATGACCTGTGACCCCGAGCCCCACCCGACCTCTGGGGGTTTAACTTGATCCAACTTCCGGCCGTTTAGGGTGTAGTGACCACCGACAGCCTAGACGTCTGCCCGCCCGGCCCCGCCATCTCCTGTCTCACTCACCGCCAGGACCTAGGCTGCAGCTGATGACAAACCCAAATTACCGTAGAGTAGTGATGAACGCTGTACCTGTTGTCCCTTCCGGTTCGATGTGGTGTGTGTGTGTGCTTCTTGTAGCGACAGGATGAAGGTAATCTATTTTAGTGTGGTATTCCCAGGTTTAGTCTGAGGTGTTGACGTCCGCTGCTTCACTCGTCTCTTATCGTTGTTATTTCCTATATTCGCTACTGGTGGTGTCCATCCAGCTGGTTGTCCGTATGTGTACCTTTGGTCTCTGGACCTCATCTCCCCTAAGTTTTTATTGCATGTTTTCATTTCTTTAGCTATACAGTTTCCCATCGTTAATGGTGTCGATGTATTCATAATTTATGTAACATATGGTGTGGGCGATAATGTTTTAAAGGATCAGCTTTTATTCATACAAGCGGGATGCAGACATGAACACTGTGTACCAGTTAAAAGGATTGCACTTCTCGGTAACAGTGACTCTACCCGCTGCACGGTGTATACTTGCTTCCACCTACCCCTAGCCATGTACCCGTCAGCCATACTGTCATTGAAATGCTGTGCCCGTAACGACTGACGAGTGAAGATACGGAATAGAATTACAATTAATCACAGTACATTAGGAAGATGGAGGGTGCTCATCTGTAACAATGATTGGATATATATTGAGGACGGCAAGTGGTGACGGGAGGTACTGCAGGATTTGTCATGGATGGTCTGAT
This sequence comes from Panulirus guttatus, assembly GCA_032361385.1. Lineage (NCBI taxonomy): Eukaryota > Metazoa > Arthropoda > Malacostraca > Decapoda > Palinuridae > Panulirus > Panulirus guttatus. The sequence goes on from JAUUDW010000040.1 coordinate 158,286, forward strand.
GATCAGGTGAAGATGGCGAGGAAGTGCGACTTCTCCGGCAGCGATGTAGTGGTCTGTTACATTTTACTACCACCATACTTTAGCACACACACACACACACACACACACTTTGTGGGAAGGGGCAACAGGGGGCATAATCTCCTCCCCCCATTTACTTTTCTCAAAAACTGCACATACTGTATATGTATTGTGGTTACTTGAATGGAAAATATTTTTTTTTAAATTCTAAGAAAAAATGTAAATATGTGTTTATGTTTAAGCACACAACACACAATCTTCCTAGTTGACCTT
>JAUUDW010000040.1:170198-184286 GCA_032361385.1 Panulirus guttatus
CTGGTAACATGCTGGGCTTACAGCACAGTTCTGAAGCATTTTCAGTTAGTACTATACTCAGTAGAAAAAGTTAAATACAGGTAGCAGTTGGGTTGTCAGGATCATCATCTTCATCTATAACTGGAACAACAGCATCCTTCAAAGCTTTGAAACCTGAGAATTTTTAAACTGTGCTCACCATGCAGGTACAGACCACACCGAGATTCATGCTGGAAAACTGATGGAACCGGAGTAACAATTGCCGGATATTTGATTAGCAACCTGTACTACGTCACTCCAGTTTACTCTATCCCTTGCATGTCTCACACCCTCCTGCATGTTCAGGCCCCCAAAACATCAAAGCATCTCTTAGTCCATCCTTCCACCTTCTTAGTGTCCTCTTTTTCTTTGTTCTCTTTACTTCTGAAATGTATACCCTCTTAGTCATCCTCTTTGTTCCCTTTACTTCTGACATGTATACCCTCATAGTCATCCTCTCCTCACTTTTCATTTCCATATGTCCAAACCTTTTCACCACACCCTCTTCAGCTGTCATATTACTGCTACTACCACACCTTTCTTTTACCTCAATTTTTTTTTCTTTTTTTATTCAACCACCCTACATAGAATATATTGTCCCCTCACATTTCATTTCCAACACATTTACCCTCTTTACATTTTGTTAAATGCATGTGCCTCGCGCCCTTACTTACTTTTTTTTTTTTTTTGAAACTCTTAACTTGCTATCTCCTTAGATGTGTCTGTTTTTCCACAGCTAAATACAGTAAACATGTATGACACCCTTATAACATCTGATTGAAAACCTCACATTACATAGATAGTGTTGTCTACCATTAGAAAATGAGAATTAGGATTCTGTTTTTGATGCCGCAGATTTATCTCCAAGCTGTTACCGTAAATATACAAAAGACTGCTTCACTTTATGGAATACTGTTAGCACTTTTGTGGCATCTTTTACTTGACAAAATTGAGTCTGTAGCATTGTACCTCATGAGCTCTTCTAGACTGATTTCACTTAATGGTGCACCAGTTGTTCTCTTTTATAGATATTACTATGATTTGTGATCCCAAGAAAAGTTGAGAAGTTATTGCATATCTTGATTACAATACTGTGAGACCTTTAGGAACCAGAGTATAAGGTGGTGTAATGTTTGTTTCCCTGACTGTTAAGTTTTAAAACTCACTACCTTTTTATGTCTTTATAAACAGACGTGATGTGTTACTTTATATAATGCAAACTTTTGATTCCTCATAATCTCTTAGCTGTTTTTTAAAGCTGATATTTATGATTGATACAGATGTAGAATTTGAATTAATGATAACAAAACTAAAAGTAGCACTATTGGTCCTAGATCAATTTTTATTCATTTGAAAGTTACTTGATGTAAAGGATGAAAATTGACTATAGTAGTATTAAAAATATTAGGGTATTACCAGACTCTACCTGCTCGCGGTTGTGCCACAGATGAAAAGTCACTTTCACCAAGGCTGTATCATCAACTGTTGATGAGAGGGAGTACAGACTTGTAAAGTAACTTTCCGCTCCAAAGGAGTCCATCATTTTCTTGCTGATGAAAGTAGCACAGCCTTGAAGCTGCGTGAACCCCTTCAAAGAAAGGGGACCTAGGGTTAGATGATGATGATAATGAATTAGAATATTAGTATAGTGATATGCATTGTCATTATTTGTACAGTACTCTTATACATATGTATAATATGGCACTAAGTTTGCTTCCTATATTTGAAAACAGGTGAAATACATAATATAAAGAGTATTCTTACACAGAGTTATGATAACATGGCATCAGGCCTGCCACCCATGTCATCATTCCGTGGGCCCGGTGCGAGCAGCACTACTGGTGGGGGATCGGTAGCCACTTCCTCACCTCTCTACACACATTCTCCTGTGCCTAATCACACCCAGGCCACTGCCACAGGCAACACAGGCGACACACTCGGCAAAGCGTTAACTTCAGTGAGTACTCAGGCTTGCTTGTATTTTTGCATTAATGCTACTACTGTTGCTACACCCTTTACTTGACAGTGCTCATGCACATTCACACTATAGCAGAACTGCATGCAAAATACAGAATATGTTATGGTACACTTGGATACAGCCAGATGACATTATACCAAGTAAGTTTAATATGGTAAAACCACTTTTGTTCTGTATTTCCCATTCCTTTAGATTAAAAAATCATGTGTGGATGTGAAATCCTAGATACTGTAACACAGCACATGGGATATTTTTGGCTAAATCAATATAGTTTACATGCAATTGGGGAGTTACTCTCAGAAAAAATATTATAAACAAATAAGTATATAAGCATACAGTAGATCAGGCAAGATATACCCAGTGTTTGGTAAATGTCTGCTGTTTTTCAGTCCATAGCTCTTCTGTAAAGAAATATAAAGATCCATTAAGGAAGACAATGAATAAGTGTACTTCTAATTTAGGGTGAAGTAGTTGTAGACAAAGTGCAGTATTTTTTAATGCGCGAATGCAAAATTTAGACAGAGTAGCTTTAGTTGAATTACGATAAATTAGTAGCACTGTGTATAATGCTAAACAAACTCATTCAGTAGCTGTACAGTATGTTTGCTTGTTTCTAAGGGTCATCTGTGTTTAACCTGTAATTTAATAGCTGTTTATTGTGAACATTGTTCTGCACCTGAAATAGTGTTTTATCTGTGTACAGCTCTCTCTGAATGAGTTTTGTCTGCAATTGCCAGTAGTTTCTTCATTGTATATGGTATTAAGTTTTACAAAACACAAGAAAATGGAAACATTGTGTTGATTTAGTGGAACTGTAGTTTCTTGTTCATGGTGGGTTGTTATGTCCATCAGATTTACCCTGGAGAGCAGACGTCGAGCAGCTACAGCAGTAATCCTGGCACCCCAGTATCCGCCACATCCCCGCCCCCTTTAACCTCTGGGGCAACTAGTGGGGCTCCCCAACAGTGGCCACAGCCTCACACTCCCACCTCACCTCACTATGACCAATCCCTCCCTATGGTAAGCCTTCACTTTTACTATGTCTTTTGGCAACAGTTTAAAAACATGGCAAGAGATGATCTTATGCACACCTGAAAAATTGAACAGAAACTAATGAGTAAGGAACACACTGTTACACTGCATTACAAGTGTGTCCAGTAATAGCATCCCTTGCAACACCAGCACTTAGCTTGCCAGCATCTTCACTGTTGACTAGTTATATCTTGCATGACTGTAGCCTTCTTAGTCCTTGAGACACGAACCTGTTCTCCAGATATTTGCTGCGTGGCAGTGAAACAAAGAGTATTGTTTGTACGTTTCCTGAAGTTTGGATTTTTTTTTTGATATAGCTGTTAGCTGGGTAATGTTAAATGCAGGATGTTTTTGTGTTTTCCTTGCTACTTCGGCTAGGCTTGAATTTTATCGCAGTGTAAGTTTTATCATACTGGCATAAGAAGTAATAGGATAGTAGATGCACTGAAATAGTTTTGATTTTAGTTTCTGTATGTCCCTGTTGCTTCAAAGAATTTTGTGTGACTCATGCACTGCATCACATTCAAATTATGTAGAATCTTTGGAATGGGAAAAAGTAGCATATTGCGTAAGATTTGTAGTTTTATTCAGTATCTTCATTTTTTCACCTGTCTGTGACAACAATGCATGTTGTCTTGTCTACTGACATAGCATGGAGAATTTTGATCAGTATTTAAAGTCTGCACCACATTTTGCATGTACTAGTTCACTTTTTCACTTAAGTTTGCATGGTTATTATACATTTTTTCTTCTTTTCTTCTTTGTTGCACTGTAGCCACGTATGGCAGAGGACAACTTAGAGTCTGCAATCGACTACTTTCGAGATATTGAGGTAAAGATGCACCCTCACTTCTGCTTTGGATTTTGTGAAACAGCATATTAGAAGCAGGAATGGCTTTGTTCTGTTCTTGTTTCTTGTTTTTTGGATCATGTTATACAGTGAAATTATATTTTGAGAGATTATGATAGTTTACCGAGTCCTGCTTGTTATACAATAGTCTTTCTGTGATCCTGTTTCTTGAATGCAGACCTCCAATCAGAGTCTTTTTCTTTTAATTTACAAATTCACCATACTGTTTTTTCAGAAACTTATTTTTCATCATCTGTGAAAACACGATATTGGTTATTTTAGTTCAGATATCTTCAACATGGCATGTTATGAATAATATAAAAAAGAAGGTTTACTCAGATTTTTGTATTCATACTTGTTCACTGTTTCCTGCATTTTTTATTCACATAATTTATTTTAGCATGGAAATGTAAGATTTTCATTTCCATCTCAGGGATCAAGGATAGATCAGAGATTGGAAGATGCTGTTAATGTACTACAGCGCCATGCAGAAACCACGGGAGGCATAGCTGGTGCTGGTCCACACTTAGGACCCTCTTCACATGGGGGCTCAATCCCACCGTATCCCTCAGCCCTGGACTCACACTTGGGTGCTCCACCCAATTCCACCTTCACAACCTTGGGGTCCCACTCACAAGATCTTAAAAGTCTTGGGGTACCAGGTAGGATGTTTTCTTCTCAGGATTAGGATAGAGATTAGGCTAGGGATGAATCTTTGTTCATGTTATTTACGTTCCATCATTTTTGCTTAATAGGCTGTTGTGCTGGATTATATTCAAAATATTCTTAGTAAAGAAGATATGTAGCTGTACATTTTAAGATATGAAGAGCAGTACCTGCAATGAAGGCAGGGCTGTGTATAGAACTCACAGTATATATTGCTTGATTAACAATATTTATTTTCTCTGCTCCCTTGCACATTGTGCAAATGTCATTCTTGGGCTTATCTAGAACATTTGAAGTCATCTATCAAGGCTCCTTTTAAATGTTTTTTGACCACTCAAATTTCTTATTTTGTTTAGTAGTGCACTATGTCATATAATTCTTCCATCCTTTTTTGCAAGATTCCTATGTATTTTGTTTCATATCCTTTTGATTTGTTCCAAGGTATTATTGCTATCATAATTATACTGCTTTTTCCCTGATGAAATAAGATTGATAAAGTTTTTTTATATGTATTTGTTCACCTTTTCCCACGTTAGGGAGGTAGTGTTAGGAACAGACATAGAAAGGCAGCATTCTCTCCCATCCATTTACTGTCTGTCATGTGCAATGCACCTAAACCATAACCCCCATCAATAACCAGGCATCACAGACCTTTCCATGGTTTCTCCCCACTCCTTCACATACCTTAGTTCAGTCCATTGCCAGCATGTTGACTTCTGTATACCACATCGTTCCAGTTCACTCTGTTGTCCTTTGCACAGCCTTCACCCTCAAGCATGATCAGGCCCTAAACACTCAAAATCTTTTTCACTTAATCCTTCCATCTCCAATTTGGTCTTTCCCTTCTCCTTGTTCCCTCCACTTCTGACACTTATATCCTCTTTGTCAACCTCTCCTCATTCATTCTTTCCATATTCCCAAACCATTTCAGCACACCCTCTTCTGCTCTCTCATCCATACTAATTTTATTACCTCACCTCTCTTACTCTGTTATTACTTATTATACCCATCAAACCACCTAACACCACATATTGACCTCAAACATTTGATTTCCAGCACATCCACCCTCTGCACATCCTCATCTAAAGCCATTGCCTCTCATCCATACAACATTGTATGGACTATTATACCTTCAAACAAACTCATTTTTTCCCTCCCAGATAGCGACCTCTCTTTACACATATTCTTCATTGCTCCCAGAGCCTTCACCTCCTCACCCACCCGATGACTCACTTCCTCTTCCATGGTTTTTATTTGCTGCAATGTCTGCTCTTAGGTATGTAAAAGATATCACTTCCAAATAACCTTGCTTTTATTCACATTTACTCTCAACTTCCTCCTTTCACACACTCTTCCAGACTCTGTCACGAACTTCTGCAGTTTCTCACTCGAGCCTGCTACCAGTGCTATGTCATCAGCAAACAACAATTGACTCACTACTTGGACCCCCCTCATCCCCTACCGACTGCTTACTCACCCATGTCATCAAGACTCTTGCATTTACATACCTAACCACCCATCCATAAACAAATTAAACAGCCATTTGACATTACACTCCCCTGCTCAGACCAACCTTCACTTGAAACCAATCTCTCTTCTCTTCTTACTCATACACACATCTTATGCACTTGATAAAAACATCTCACTGCTTCTAGCAGTTTTCCTGCTGAAACATATATCCACAAGACTTCCTACAAGGCATTTCTATCAACTATTTCATATGCCCCCTCCAAATCCCTAGATGCCACATACAGATCCTTCTGTTTCTCTTAGGATTTCTCACACACTTTCTTCAAAGCAAACACCAGATTCACACATCCTCTACTACTTCCAAAATCACATTGTTCCTCCTCATTCTGATGCTCTGTACATGCCTTCACCCTCTCAGTCACCACACTCCCTTACAACTTAATAGGTACAGTCAACAAACTTATGCTTCTGTTTTTTTGAACACTTGCCTCTCTTTCTCTTGCCTTTATACAGTGACACTGTTCATGCATTCCACCAATCCTCAAGCACTGCACCTTGATCCACACATACATTGGAAATCCTTACTAACCAATCAACAAGAGTCACCTACTTTCTTCAGAAATTCAACTGCAATAATATCCACTCCTGCTGCCTAGCTACATTTCACCTTATGCAAGGCGTCCACTACCTCTTCTCTCTTCCCCAAACCACTTTCCGTGTCTCTTTCACTTCTTATACCTCTCTGACCCACACCCTACATCTGCCACCCTATCATCAAAACGTTCAACAATCCCTCACCTCATCACTACTTGTAACCACTTCCCTATTTGCCCTTTTCATTGAAGTTCCCATTTGTTCTCTTGTTCTCTCACACCATATTAACCCCCCTTCCAATACGTCGTATTCTCCCTTGAGTTTACTGATCCTTGCTATCCTCAGCTCATTTGCCTCCCCTCTCTCTCTCTCTCTCTCTCTCTCTCTCTCAACACCTTACTCTAGATCTCCTGCCACTTTCTCATATACATCTTCCAGTCACTTGCACCCCCTTGTAATAATTACTGCCCATATACCACTTGTTTCTGTTTCTTTAGCAATTTGACTGTCATCCCATCACTCACTGCTGTTTCTCATCTGCCTAACGTCCACATTGCATGGCGCACACTTTTATTGTACGTGCCAGCACTGCTTCCATAAATATCCTCTATTCTTCTAGCTTTGTTTTCTCTCACCTTTTGCCAATCTACAATGAATTTCTGATGGTATTTCTTCACACAGGTCCGTTTTCCAAGCTCACTAACTTTCATCACTCTTTCTTACCTATATTGTTTCCTCTTTTCCAAAATCTTGTACAACTCTTTACCCTCATCTTCACCAGAAAATGATCAGACGTCCTTCCAGTTGCCCATTTCAACGCATTCACACCCAAGAGAATCTGTAGCAGTAATAGTATGTAATCCATTTTTGAATAAGGTATTCCCAGTCACCAGTCATTTTTGAGCTCAAAACTCCACTAGATGTACACCATTTACATCTACCATAATGAATACCCTATTTGCTGTAATTATACCCTCATCTGCTATATTATTCACCTTCACATTTAAATCACTCATCACTAATACTGTCTCTTCCATCAAAACTGCTGACACATTCACTTTGCAGCTCCAAAAACTCTTGTCTTATGATCTTTCTTCTCATGGCCAGGTGCATAAGCAATGATAATCACCCTGCTCTCACATTCTCAATTCATTTTTACTCATATCAACTCACTTCCTAACACTCTTGGGCTCCTTTTTAGCTATCTATCAAGGCTTATTTTTAAAGTTTTTGGCAGTACCTAATGTCATATAACCTTTCCATCTTTCTTGCTGGATTCTAGTGATTTTTTTTTTCGTATCTTCTTGGTTTGTTCCAAGGTACTATTGCTGTCATAATTCCACTATTTCTTCCTTGGTGGAATAAGATGGATGGATGTGGTGAGAAAATTGAAAAAGGCTAGGGATATATCAGAAAGAAATTAATGAAAAATGACTTGGGGTTCAATGTGATGGAAGCATTTTGTTTATGGAGTTGATATGAATGGAAATGTTAGTCTGGCATCATGAATCAATGTGGCGTGTAAAGTGAAAAAGTAAAAGACTCTTTTAAAAGTCTGGAAGGCATTGTTTCACTCTGACCTATTTACTTCAGAGAGGATGTGAAAACCCCAATATTCTTTCTGTTCTCTGCGGTCAAGGCATATATATTGTCTCAAGGCAAGATACACAGCTAATAGTGCTTGTAGTGGTATACCACACCTTGTTACCAAATGCTTCAGCCAATACCTTTTTAATACATTGGTCAGTCTATGTGGAGATGCCAGGGAAGTCTCTACAAGATCACATCTTTATGTTAATTTAACTGTATGTGAAGCTGTGAGTGTTAGAAGGTTATAGATAGATATTAGTGTTGAAAACAGTAATCATATTTATTTGTGACAAAAACACTTTCAAAAGTACCACACATCTCATGTCATATTGCTTTCAGTGCTCCTGAAGTACCTAATATACCTGGTAGAAGAGTAGTGTAAGTTAAAGGATAGTTAGCATACATAAAAAGTGTTACACCAGGTTGAGTTTTATATCATTTTATATTGAAAATTATGCACTAGTTCAGGGGTGCCCAATCACAGGCCTGCATGCCTCATGTGGCTGGTGGGTTGATTTTGTGGCTCATGTGTACTCCTACTACAAGTCAGTTCTGTAACAGATATTATAGATATGATTTTTTTGTGAGTGTTCGTAGGCCGTAAAAAATCAACCCACCGACCACATGTGGCATGCAGGCCCATAATTGAATCATTCTGAACTGAAGCATAATTTTCATTATAATATGATATAAAACACAACCTGGTAACACACTGTTTACATATGCTGTACGTCCTTATATATATACTGCTTCACTACCATTAGTAAAATGAGACTCCCACTCTGGGTTCTGCATGAACAGGATCATGCCATATATGTTTAAGGTATCTTGGCACTACATGTGATGTTATTCAGCCTCATACCTTCATTTGTGCTGAATCAAGCACATGGGTTTAGCATTCCATATCTACTGGCAACTGAATTGAAGTGCAATCAGTGATTTTCAGTATGCAACCCTCAAAAATGAACATCAGCTGAAAAAGAAAGGTCCCTGAGGTAAACAGAATGTCGAACATGAAATTGGAAAAAATAATATTCATTCCTTGAAAATGAAGGAAAGCCACTATATCTTGTGTGCCTGTAAACTGTTGTTATGATGAAAATTCAATTCAAATCAATTCTTTTATTGATACAGGCTTACAGGAAATAAAATATATTACTATGTATCATTATCAATGATCCACAAATCACAGTATGCCCAATATTTAGGGAAATCACAAACTTATTTTGATGGACCTGAAAAGCCAATATTAGAAACAAAAGGATATGTGCTATGATTTTGGGAAGCCCCACACTGCAAGCCTTACTGCATTTAATGAAGTCACACTAATGCTTGAGAACAGCTTATTTGAAAATGGAGAAATGATAAGGGAATGTGCTATCAAAATGGCACAAGTGTTTGGTAAAGGTAAAGTGGCCAGAAAATTTTAAAGAATATATCATTTTCTCATTAGATCGGTAGAAGAAGAGTAAGTGAGCTTAATAAGTATGATTCTTTCAAACTGAAAGGTAAAATGAAGCAATGTAAATACTTCTGACTGGCTTTTGATGAAAGTACAGACATCAGTGACTTTAACCAAATGCACATATTCACATATGCTGTAGATGAGGATTTGACAGTACCTGAAGAACTAATCAAGGTGCAACCCTTGGATGGTAATACAAAAGGTTGAGACATTTGTACAGCTCTTGACTTGCTTCCACTGACATTGATATTGATAAGGATTCTCTGGTAAAAGAAAAACCTCGCTCCCAGACCTCCCATTTGTATGTATGAGTAAAACAAGCACAAGTAAAAGAAAATGTTAATGTGTCCTTTTCATTTTTTTACTTGTTTTCCATACATTTCCTTCATTGAGGTAGCACCAGGAATAGTGAAGAAATGGCCAGTCATGTATCCATTCCATATAGTTATCAGCTTTTTTGTCCAGAATTTTTCATAGAGCTTTGGAGGAAATAAATTTGTGTATTCCCCTCCACCATTCCATTCCCTACCCAAAAAATGTATAGATGTGTCTGGGTATAACATGATCGGATACACCAATTTTGACATTAGGAAGAGCTCCTAAATTATGCCCTTTTTTATTAATACATGAGCCATTGTAATACAGCACAAGCCCAGCTGACCTCATGTTGCATAATGTTCCCCATACCTTACAGACCGCCGCATCAGTTCTCTACTAGCACTCACTGAGTAAGGATGTATTATTTTCCACTTGTACATTTCAGTACTAGTGCCCATATGTACTAGTCACCATTTTGCTTAGGTGTCCAGCAAGTATCCCAACTACAAGTGATTCTGTCAAGAGTGTAAGGAAGACCTTTAAGTTGAGCATGGATCTGGCAGCTGAATAGTTTCTTGCTGTTGTGGGGTTAAATGATAGCAGCATCCACACTTCCAAGCTGAAAATTTAATCAAATAGAAAAGCCTTAGCTGAGCCACCTACTTTGGCAATGACAATGCATCTCTAGCTGCCCTTATGGCATAACCTCAAAATATGCCAAAATTGGACAAAAGTAGCCAAAAGATATCAAAATAAAACGGTGTTTGCCATCCAACCAAATTTTTCTGATTTTCTTCAAAGGAGCTGGTAGAACATTTGATATATTAAAAAAAAAAAATTGTTGGCAATCATTGAGAAAATATTATTTTGCCATTAATCTCCCAAACTTTGATACAAAACTTGAATATTGAAATAATCAAGTTAAAACTACTTCTCTTATGAAATGAAAGAACATCATAATAGAATAATAGAACAAGAAATAAGTGACATAAGTCTTACCCTAGAAAAAAAAAATTGTGGTTGTAACATATTAATATTGTACAGATAAGCACTATAAACAGCATCATGTTGATGTGTCTCCCTGGGCAGTTTATGTTATCTTTTCAGTTACATAGTGTTTTTGTGTGCATGCTTTTGTGTGAGGATAAAGTCCACCTCTTCACATATCTCCATTGCTTTTAAAGACATTTATGTAGTTTCATAATCTTGACCCATAACTGTAATCATAATGAGTGAAATGATGGTAGATATTGACCCAGCCGTATTGTTGATATGTCTCATACAGAGATGAATCAAGGTTGATACCTTTATTAAAGATTTGTTCAGTTTCTCTACTGTACCTGTGGATAGAAGAATTAATCTTACTTATGTAAATTCATTGTAAAATAGAAATATAAAATGTATTCCTGTTTTATGAGTGTTCATTGAGATATAAAAGTTTTGTTGAATCATAAATCAGTAACTTAACATCATAAACCATTCCTGAGACTGCACTTGGGTTCTGAATTTATTAGTGCAAAGTGCATGCACTGCTAAAGTAAGGTCAGTTTAAATTGAAATAATGCTTACATTCCAGTTATTTTTTTCCTAATTTTGTACATCTTTTCTTTTTCATTGTTTATAATTAATATACAACATCTTGTAAAGACCTGAATCAAGACAGGAACAGTGAGATAAGTCATTTAATCATAACCTATCATCTGTGTTTGTGAGTAGGGACTGGAAGAGATATCTGGGTCCCTGTAATACATTTGATTCTGGGGCACTTTTAAATTTAAGTCTGTGTTTCATACACACAATTCATTTACTAAATTTCAGTACTACAGCTGTACCTCTAAGCATTTAGTTAATATGAGTGTTGCAATTCTCCTCCTCGGCTGGCAGATGTATCAGTACTTGATGAAACGTTTTGTTTAATGTTTTATCACCTGCAGAGTCACTTCCTTGATTATATAAATTTATATGATGTACCTTTCATTTCTTTTGACGTTTATGGTGTATTGTAACATCTGTATGTGTGGTACTAAATTTTATGTGTGGTGTCAGTCTATTTCTTGTTTCCATTAAATTGTTTTCATTTTTTCATTTTTATGGAACTGAAGTTTCTCTGACTGTTTATTGTTAATTCTACTATAAATATATATTCGTACCTAGTCCCAATGCATTCATGAAAATTGACATAAATGTAGTTCCTTCATAAAGCTATCAACCATGTGTCTTTGTCACTCAGCAACAGTCATATGGAAAATAAGGCTGGGCCTTTTTATTTCTTCCTGATTAAAGGTTTATATCACATCTTTCATCATTGTTTTACAGTTTTGTTTGATGTTCTTTTGTTTCATAGAAATGAAATGGTGTGTAACGTTATTATGTTGCTGTTTAAGATGTGTGTTTCAGTGTTTGGGAGGCTGATCTAGTGAAAGCACCAAGGCAAAATAGATTTTGGTTATGAATGTTTCCAATTTTTTTCACAGTTTTCATTGTTCTATTAGCTGATTTGAACAAAGCATAAGCATGTTGATGGCATACACTGTATTATTCTGGTAAATTTTGGCTGATTTTGACATATGTCAGGGTTTTGTCACATACAAAGCTACTAACATCTGCTGAGTCTAGGTCAGGTGATGGTAGCTGTGTGTTCCTGTCCCTATCAATGCATCATAGCTTTTTTCATTGTTTAAGTAATGCTTATTGCAGTGTTTAGTAAAGTTCACCATTTTGTTTTGTTTGCCTAAAGTTTTGATAAATATTTTATGTATTTTTGGCTTAGTCCCTAATCCCCAGTGATACAGTGAAGAATATTCTTTGTAAATTTTATCATCACAGTTCTCTTTAGTAGTCTTTGGAATACAAAGGAATTCAGACAGCAACAGACCATTGGGTCTTTTCAAGGCTGTTTGTAATAGTGGAAGATATCATAAAGCCGAAGAATAGTGTGGTAAAAGTTCGAAGGCATACAGATAATTCACAGAGAATAACTTGCAAATTGTTATTTTGACTATGGAGGTGCATATAATGAAAGTTGTGAACTTGAAGCAAAGTATTTATCAATTCTATTCTTTCACATCTCTGTAGTACTGCTTTCAACCATTTGTTCCATATGTTAACAATACTGTTGAAGAAAAAGTACTTCACCTCATTTGAAGTAAATTGTTTGCCCACGAGCTTGTATCCATTACTATAAATAAAATCAGACGAATCAAGCCCTAGGTAACTCAAGAGATCAAGACTATCAGAGCCTTGGATCATGCTGAATATTTGTATTTGATCACCTCTAAACCTTCTCTTTTCTAAGCTTAATCGATTTAGGTCGTTTGATCTGATCTCATAGGATTTGTTTCTCAGTTCAGTTCCAATTTCAATACTTTATTCCTTGATCACCTGTACTCCTTTCATTCGTTGTCTTTTTTTTTAAGATAGGGTGACCAAAACTGAAGAAAGTATTCAAGATATGAACTAACCAATGACTTGTAGAGTAAGGATAATTTCCCTAGACTTAAATTCGAAGGCTGTAGCTATGAAACCAAGAATTTTCATCGCCCTTTTCACTGCTTATACAGCTTACTTGGATTTTGGTCAACAGAGAGTTTTACGCTTAAGTCTTTTTCCCCTTTACCTTTTGCAGTTCAACAGAATTCATACTGTAGTTTGCCTTTTCATTTTTACTATCAATATGTAAAACTTAGCACTTACCAGTATTAAAATTCATTGGGCACTTATGAGCCAAGTATGTCTGTTTGTTTATGAAGCTGTAGACATTCAAGAAAATTTGTAGGTTTATTTTCCAGCTTTGTATCATCAGCAGATTTTGATATATTGCAGTGCAGACTTTTTTTTCTTTCTTTTTTTTACCGCATTAGCGAGGTAGCATTAAGAACAGAGGACTGAGCCTTAGACGAAAAAATCCTCACTTGCCCCCCTTCTCTGTTTCCTCTTTTGGAATAGTGAAAACAGGAGGGGAGAATTTCCAGCCCCCCCCCCACTCCCTACCCTTTTAGTCGCTTTTTACGACACGCAGGGAATACGTTGGAAGTATTATATCTCCCCTATCCCCAGGGATAAGTATCATTAATATATATGAAAAAGAGAACCGGTTCCAAGACTGAT
>JAUUDW010000040.1:228816-240607 GCA_032361385.1 Panulirus guttatus
AATAACAATAATAATAATAATAATAATAATAATAATAATAATAACAATAATAATAATAATAATAATAATAATAATAACAATAATAATAATAATGATAACAACAACAACAATAATAATAATAATACCAATACTAATAATAATAACAACAATAATAATAATAATAATAATAATAATAATAATAACAGATAGATGCACGCATCCTTAACTTCGTATCTATGACAGCAGCTGATCCTATATTCGACATGCCAGGATTTGGACGTGAGAACGTGGCAGAAATGGATTTATAATATGGGTATGACACACGAAGATATATTCACTGGTGAACAGAACTGGATATTTTCACAGTGGAAGTCATTATAGGAGGTCTTGAAAAGCAGAGAAATATCTAGAACAGACAATTTCAAACAGACTACTAATGGGCCTTCAACCAACATAAAGCGCATGGTCCCGATGAAGTTTCTTAATTTATGCTGACGTGTGCAGTTACGCTTGACGAGTCAACCAAAATGTTTGAGATATCTTAGTTCTTTCATTCGTATTTTCCTAAGACTGGGAAGGCTTTAAAACACAGGGAATACCTTACCTTACCTAACCATCCTGCCCCAGGAGTCCTCTCTATTTTTATGAGGCTCCTGCAGCACTCAGGGAGCTGGCTACGTCCGCAGGTCGGGACCACAGGCCATAAAGTGTTGTGATGTGTGTGCGTCTATGTGCACACAGTGCAGGGCAACTGATTAGTCAGTGTTCGGTATCTCCTCTGTTGTAGCTGCATCGTGGGTACGATGGTTCTTGTGATATGCTGAAACGGTGTTTGTAGTGTTGTAGTAATGGGTGAGTCCAGAACGTAAGCGGAAGAGTGACTCGTGTTTGTTTGAGTAGTGTGGTTTCGGATGGGTACCTGTCCAGCAGGCATGAGCTTAAGAACATGGAATATGTAGGCCTAAGACAATAAAAACAATAATTTTAATAATAATAATAATAATCATGCTACTATTACTTTACAACTACTACATAACCTTACGGAACCAAGAAATGAGACCTAAAAGCTTCTTTTCATATCATTGGATATTCATAAGTTTACATAAGTGGATACGTAAGCATGAAAAAAGTGGGTATTCACACATAAACCATACTGTGGATGCTCATGTGAACCCATGGTGTGAGAACTGTATACGTGATTATAGCATGCACATTTATACAAAAAAACAAGGTAGTGATGTATGGACATGGCATAATTACTTGCAAGGGAGTAATGAGCAGCTGTATGGTCATACGTGACCATGACAAGCGGACATTCATGCATGAACACTAGGTTCATAAGTTAGTAAACGAATCATTTTCCAGACTGCAAATCTAATGGAACTGAAAAGCTAACGTGTTCTCTGACCAACCAATCGAACTTTTTTTTTTTCACCAAACCTCTGGTGCTTACTCACACACGAAAAGCTGCCATATTTCTTCTGGCTTTCTAGCTGAGTAGCTTACCCTAGCATAGTATCATAAGATAACATCAAAGAATTTCCTACTCTGCCTTGCCAAAGGAGATTTAGATGACTCATCATATGCCTAAATCATCATATATTCCAAGTTACTCTTGACAATAAGGTTAAGACGCCCTCAAAAATAACCAGACACGTTTACAATGTAAACTCTGATGTCTGACATATGAAAATATTTCATAACTTCAGTGGGGAGTAAACTACCTATCACTTGTAGTTCTCTACATAATAAACAAGATGCTTGCATCCAAACTTACCACATACAGTACTCCAAACATTATGCGGATCATCAGGGAACCCTTCATATCCCAAGCAGTACTCCAACCATAATACACTACACGACAGCGCTCCACCGAACAACGAAAGACCACGTCTATCAAACAAATGTTTAAGTTTGTATTTGCGCAAAACTGCTCCCAGTTTCATTAGGAACTGCCGTAATGCACTTATTGTAAACGACTTTCCAAACTACAAATGTATGGGACCATGGCCTTTGTAGCATTCACTCCACTGTGGACACGCCATTCCGTAGAATGTCTTACTGAACATATAAGGTTCATCTTTTTTTTTCATGAGGAAGATGAAAGCGTACAGTACAATAACATTGTCGCTCAAAAAAGTTCTGAGTACTCTCCCATGTTATGTTTGCGTTATATACTCTCAGTTTTTCTTCGCGCCAAACATGAGCACACCCAGATACACTTTTCAGCACGCTTAATCTTTATGCACTATCTAATCGGCACAAATAAAGTCAAGAAAGCTGCAGCTTACTCTGTAATCGCCGCCATCTTCCTTGTTTACGTTCAAGAACACGAAATGACTGTTACGTTGGTTCTACTTGCATGCGTGACAAAACACGCGATAGAAAGACTATCTGGAAACTGATGCAAGAAATACTAGTGTGACCCATCTTTAATTGTAATTGTGACCAACGATTTTTTGGTAAATTATTGTTTCCTTTAGTCAATATTGAAAGGGTGTTTTAAAGGAATTCAGATATTCATGTATGAAGATTTTTTGACAAAAATCTCGGCACTTTAAAGCAGTTCTTGTATGCCGATTGCATTCCAACCTAAAATCAACATAGTTTTTTGTTTTAAGAAATTCTCATACACATTAACAAATGATTCACCTTTGACACCAATCGTCTCCCCATGAAATAATGAATGTTTCCATCAGTGAGGTTTGATAACTGGATTGGTGGTAAATCACCTTACAGTAGTACTTGACCATCATCATCTTAACCCTGCGTTGCCAGGTCTCTGACATGACTTTGCATCATCTACCTTTAGATAAAAAAGCATCACTGTTAGTGACAGGTTTTGAGTTAGGCTTTCTGTTAAGAAACAGCTTTATGAGTTCGTTTAATGAAGAGATCATAGTCATGTGTTCCATGCCTACTTCTCTATTCTTCCTTTTCAGTTGATCATCTCATTTAGCTTTTCTTATTCATGAAAATTTCAAGCTTCTCAGCTACTCTTTTATCATCATCAGTATGTTCCAGCTCTCCAGCATCTGAAGGCTCTCTTTATATTGTACAGATTCTTTATTCAAGCTGAAATTTTAACATTTCAGAAATATGAAAAAATATATCAAAGACTGCCGGGGATACAAGAAAAGGTTAACGTATCTTTCATATCATATATTTGGAAAATTCACAAAATACAATGTAACAAGTCAAATACACCTTTTTTACGTGTTTGGCAGGAACAAAACATCCCTCTTTCGTTATAGCATCACCACTACCTATATGTCACAGTTGTATATAGCGTCACCACTACATAGCAATCACTACCTATGTCATAACTGAAGCCAGTGTGACAACTAATATCCCCCCCAACATGCACCATGGCGCGCCCCCTGGCTGGTCACATCGCGCACTCTACAACCTGGGTCCCCGGCCTGTCCTCGTCCACGGTGGATAGATGTGTCAGTGGACGACGGAGAGCTACTGGGGGAGCTCGCTGGGGAGTCACCACCCCTGGGGCGCACCACAGTGGCTTTTTTGTACATTAGACCCAGTTCAAACTTTTAATACAAAAGTTTTACAATTGTGCTAAACCCTTATCCTTTACAAGGTCTTTGTCAACAGGATGGTTAGAAGTAAACAATACGACTAAATTACTCTGCAAACACAATCACTTTGTGAAAAAAAAACGAAATAATGCTGACAACAGAAAAAACTACAATGTAAATTATAAAACCTGGTTTGTGCGAGCAAGAATCTTACTGTCACTGAGCTCTCCTGTTACAAAATATACAGTTTGAGTAGAGCCCAGTGGGAATACGAATCTATACTCGTAACGGCAGTTTGTCAACCTTTAAAACTGCAATTTAGCACTCTACTACTGGATGGGGCCTACTTCTTTCTGATACTTCCTAAAACGTTAAAACTCATTTACCAGATATAAAGTTAAAAGTTTCTTGATCAGTTTCCAGAGGAAATATCAATAGAGAATTCGGCCCTCAACACGCTAAACTGCTTGGTTTGTGACAGTCACAGTTGAACAGAACACGCTAAGCAGGTCAGCTCTTTCTTGTAGAGATAATTTGGAATAATTCCAAATACATACATTACATCATTTACATATATGTAATCTTTCACTTACATGATGAACACTGATGTTGCAGTAAACAGAGAAACAGCAACTGTTACAAGATATTTTTCTTTTCAAATTTTGGGCCATGACGTCATCTGGGGAAGCTGGCTAGCACCACCAATCCCTGCGCGGAGGCTAAATGTCACGAGCAGTGTGACGTCATCAAAGCTGCCCCACCTACGTGTTCCGTTATTTTGTGTCAATTTACAAAGTATAAATTATATTCATGTCAGAATAAATAATGATACAACCTTTGTGTAAATAAATGTGATATATTATACATGTCTTGCTTGAATCGTTGGTACTTGTAATATCGACTATTATATTACATTAGAGATGGAACAAAATATTTATACAAACTACATTTTGGTATTTTGACATCTTGATGTTCATGGAGAATATTACTATTTTTACAAACTAAATACAAATAGCTCTTAATCATAAAATTCTCATGATATACATTTGTACAATATACAAAATTGTAAAAAGTAATTCTACTTTATGCGATGATCCGATGGCACTGGGGGATAGGGGGGTGTGCACCTCGCGGGAACAGTGTTTCTGGGGGAGGTACCCCTGGCTGGGGGTGAGCAAGGGAAGTACCCCTAGTTGGGGATAAGCAGGGAGAGGTACTCCTAGCAGGGGACGTACCCCAGGCTGAGGGGAGCGGAGAGGAGGTACCCCAGGCTGAGGGGAGCGGAGAGGAGGTACCCCAGGCTGGAGGACGAGTGAGAGGGGCCGGACGACTGCAGACTAGGCTCACAAATAATACATGGACATCAACTTTAAGAAGTGTAATCACCTTAAGGCAGAGTTCCTAGCTTTTTTGGTAACTTTCCTCCCTGGCAGTGATCCAATACATCCTGTGGTGATGACATGGTGTGACACCAATGAGAAACACGAGGGAATGGAACTTCTCAAGAAATTCGACCAGAATTCTTCAAACGAACACGTCAAATCATTACAGCATCACACAAACGAATACTCTATCATTCTGATTGTCATGACGTTTTTGTCTACCTTGTCTGCAGTACATCGCAAAAAAAAAGTAAAATAAAATGGGGGAAGGGGGGCGACAAAACATGGACTAGACAACAAAAATGCCTGTTGGTTCTACACCACTAATACTTACAGCAGCCACTGACCGACCCAACGGGGGAACCCCACGAGGCGTCCTCCACTACCTCGGCTCTTGGTAACCTTATCAGGCTTCCCCTACAGTACATCCGCTCTCCAGCTTCAGTAGCTGCCTTATGAATGGGCTTCGTGACGTGGTCTCTGAGTGTCGTTACTCGGCCTTCTTGAGCATGTTTACAAAATTTTACCATACACATGAAATATAAAACGTTAATGAAGCCACTGGGAGGGCAGGACGGAGAGCATCTAGTCACCTGGCCTTGACCACCACCTATCGAGATGACAGTGGGGACGCTTCCGTACGTTCCTCCCCTGGGTCGGGAATGACTACTTGGTGGCATTTCCAAACACTTTAACCCACTACAAGGCTACCTTACACAAAGCCCTAGTGGTTTACCTGCTTTGTAACGAGTCAGAAATGGCCTTCACCCAAAATCTGAATCATCAATTTGTGTAATTTTGATACTGCTATAACTAAAGAAATTCGAAATGGACATGTAGTCAAAGGTAAGATATTGTGGCGAGGGCGAATACTGATGAGTAAATGACCAATGTTTGTATGATGGTGAATGTATGAACATTATTATACAAAATCCACGGCTTTCCCTTTCTCATCTGGTAGTTAGCACTACAAGTCTGTATGTGAGACGGCGAGAAGCCGGCCCACCATCGGGTAGTGGCCCAGTCCTTAGCACCGTGGGTTCTGCCCCACACCACCACAACGCAGGACGTGGGCTCTAAGAACCCACCTGCTCCAACACAACACTGAGGCACTGCACGAGTCAGGGTTCCGCGTAGTAATGGTAAGATCACAGCTGATAACACTTGATGAATCACACACAGGTCCGGGGGCCGCCCAGCACAGTGATTGCACCTCTTTGGCATGGCACTGCAGTCAACGCGAGTCACTGCTGCTACTACTACTGCTGCTGGAGACTGCCAACAGCATCACACGCGCGTTAAGACTCCAAGGAGGCAATGAGGCTGTGGAAAACGACAGATTGGAGGTCGTTACCCAAGAGGGATGCGTGGCCGCAGGCATACTGCTGCTGCTGCGGCCTCGACCAGTCGTAACAGTTGCCGCCAGAGTTCATAGTGCTGCTATAGCTCGTTGTATTGTTGTTGCTACACATGTTGCTGCTGGTGATGTTGTTGTTGGCAGCAGCTGCGAGAGAGGGCGTGGTGGAAGTGGGCAAGGTGCAAGAGTAGGGGGCGGATGAGTAAGGTGTGTCTGGGCGGGGCGGTGTGGGCGTGCCGGGGCGGGGCTGCGACAAAGGCTCAGTGGTGAGCGTCTCGTACAGGTCCCGTAGAATTTCTTGATCGTCCACTACACGACCGTCGTCCTTCTCATCCATCTCGCACTGCAGCCGTGTGTCACAAGCCTCCCGTGAGTTCTCCTTATCGTCGTCATGGAACAGTTTGGGCCTCTTGGGTGGGGGCGCTGGGTCATCTTCCTCCAAAGCGGTGAGGGGGGTTGGGGTGGGCTGCCCGTACACGCTCAGCACGTCAGACACTTGCATGTCACACGGCGGTGAGGGTGAACGAGGACGAGAGGCTGACAGGTACGAGGGGGAGACATTGGCGCTGCCAGCTCGGTGACGAGCCAGCTTCTCCTCTCGTGCCTCACGCTGGAGTCGCCTCAGAGTGTTCCTGGAAGAAGTAATAAGCTGCTTTAGAATTTGGTATTTGCATTAGCTTGCTTCAGTTTCCAGTACTCAAATTACAAAAGTTTTCAAAAAATGTTATTAGTTCAAGTAAAAAAATATACTGTTCTAAAGCTCCACAATTATTTTCAAGAACTAGAAACACCATCGTACTTACTTGATAAGCACAAATCGACGGAGGTCACTCTCATGATCGTCAATGGTGCGGTACTTTTCACTTGAGAGACGAATCACACGCTTGCGCTCTTCACGCAAACGGAACTTGTAGGCAGCAAGAGCACCACGTCGTCCACTGGGGGTTGGCCACACACCGCTGGCGTCGATGGCCATACTCGGACTACCACCTGAGAGGAAACAAGATCACGTTCAGAAACATAATCAGCAGTAAGTGAGATACATCGATACACTACATGACATATGCGGCACAAAGTAAAAAGTTTAAATGAGTGGCACTAAAACGATGTGTAACAAGTGTAATGCAGTTACACTGGGCGCCGTATCATTAAACTTGACGACCCTCACATTCATGATCACACATTTCACCAACTGGTAACACGAGTCAGCAACAATCACTTTAAAGTTAACTGCAAAACCGCAAGTTTAAAACAACGAGCGTTCCGTACCTCTATGTCTCAATGTCACCATTATCCACCGTATCAACTATGTTATATCGTAGTTTGTATCAAATGATGTCGCTAGGTACAACGACGCAAATGTTCTTTCCAAGACTACGGACGGTTGGCTGGAGCTCACTACCTCCCGTCCGCTCGCACACTTGTTGCTTGGGTATCTGAGTCAGTCGCTCTCATGCAGCCCTACCACCGAGGCCAACCAGCCACCAACGTGTGACGCCTCTGCCTTTACCACGAAACGCAACCTGACGCCCTCGCAATACACAGTGTTTCAAAGACTTTCGTTCACCCGGCCCGGCAGCTCGGTCCGGCGCTGCAGACGAAGAGAAGTGACAGAAAATGAAAGTGGTGGGATTAAAGGCAACTGATGTTGGCGTGATTTTCCCTCTCGAACCAATAGCGAGCCCAGTTAGCTGTGACGTCATGCAACGTCACTCGATCTTGTCAACAATTTGACGTCACACGTGGGCGCAAGTTGTATGGCTAATTGCAACAAAATATTATAAAACGTAATGAATAAGATAGCTTATACGAAGTTTATTCTCCGACGGTATCACTGGCACGTAAAACTACTTCTGAGAATTAAGAGATCTAGAAAGATGAATCACCGTAAATGTTCGCGGAATGCCCCGTTCTACTAAGCGGACATCCTGGCTCTCGGCTGGGACAATGACGTCACGTAAGTCCCAGAATCCTTGCGTGCGTCCACGCCCGCATAAGCAAGGGACACTGTCCGCCTCGCCATGGGCTGAACTGATATTAACATTATGTCTACTAAACACAGAGTGTACACCTAATGACAAAGAACTAAGAAAAATGAAAGCTTAAGAGCAGTCTGAGATGCGAGGTTACCCTAAGGCGCTGCGGGAAAATCCGCCCGTCCCCCCTACGAGATAGCAGCCGCACCTTCCCTGTGGCTTCAGGTGCGGCCTTGAAAGCCTTCAGGGTTCTACACATTTGTTCCTACTACCATAAGAACCGCTACACTCCGCCTTTGATAAGAAGAACACTTAAAGACCAGCGCCTCTCTAATTCTCTAAAGAAAAGTTGTTTGCACAAATTTTCGATAAAAACTTTTCAACATAAATCAAAACCCGGTCTCCTTTCATCAGATGTACTCGTGACTAAATTCATAAATGAACATTAAGCAACACAGCAGGTCAGGTTCGGGTCCTGCTTAAAATTACATATAAACAGAGTAAATGAATCGTTGCCAAAAGGCGGGCACAATTCCAGCTTGATACGTGTGTAACGAAACGTTGCAAGTAAAACAGGCATACGTCCTGAGAACAATGCAGATCAAGCTTTCCGAGTCCTAATATGCGTAAGGGGATTTTCCTATTTGGTTTCGTAAGTCCTCTTTCGCCCAGTCACGTTGACATCAGGAAAATGTTTAATGTACAAGTTTGCGTGTTATTGCGACTACGCTCTAAATAAAGATGAGAGAACATCAGGATCAGCAACACCTGACGATTAGTACATTGAAATGGAACGATAACGTAAGGAAGGATCTGCCCCTTGGAACCCTTGTCGCCTTATTGAACTTTATTGCACATCACAAATGATGCTTGCTATATTTCTTAAGAACAGGAATGGTAAAAACAATAACCCATCCTTTACATCACACGTTGCGAGCCTAAGGGTAGAGCTCACCCCAACAAAATCCCCAGGTCGTGCAGTTACCAATTCGTCGATTTAAGAGTTCCCTCGCGCGGAAAACGTGTCGTACCAGTGGAGAGATTCCCGGTGCCAAGGCTAAACGAATGTATGGACGCAACATCCCAATATATCGTACCGCAAACTTTCTACATCATCTTTAGAAATTCTTATCGTTAATCTTCATATCCATTATGTTACCATAC
The DNA here is from genome assembly GCA_032361385.1 of Panulirus guttatus. Classification (NCBI taxonomy): domain Eukaryota; kingdom Metazoa; phylum Arthropoda; class Malacostraca; order Decapoda; family Palinuridae; genus Panulirus; species Panulirus guttatus. The sequence continues at coordinate 238,211 of JAUUDW010000040.1, forward strand.
ATTTTAAGCTTAAATTTTCCTGCAACCCAAAATTACGATAAATACGATCAACATACGAACAATGAGCAAAATTCTGTGATCTAATGTAACTTGCTGGAGTGAGGCTCCTTGCTTCTACGATACGCGATAATGCCTAATTTTCATAAAACATGTCTTTTCTCGGGTAACCATTTCGTGTGGGTGGCATATCAGCCGATAAAAGGTAAAGTGTTTCATGTGCATATTAGCAAAATGGTAGTTAATTAAAATTTCCTTACATAAACTTTTAAGTAATAAAAGGACAATGCATATTTGAAGAAAGTGAAGAAAGTTCCTAGGATCGTCAGTAACGCCTCTCCAAAACTCAGTGATAAAAATATATTATTTGAAATAAAGAAAAGTAGCAGTACATGCTTTCGGTGTCGACTCATGGCCTACTGACAGTTATTCAAAGAAAAACATCCTATCTACATAGTAAGAGTAAAACAAGTAAATTATTATAGCTTTCCACAGCCTAACATTTCATACGATCTCCTCCCGCTCCCTTTCCTCGCTGTGAGCCCACCCCAGACTCAAGTATTATATGGTCTCTAACACCACCGAGTAAACGCTGCCGGAACGTGTCGTACCGCACCACTCCGACGCCACCCATCCCTTGCAAAAGGAGCTTTCTTCTCTAAACGCTGTGTGCTGTTTACTGCTACCCTTGATCACATCTACAGTAGTAATAAAAAATATATATATTAGTTGTATTGTAACAATGTAATTACACCGAAATCCAGAGTACTGATTAAAACTATTAAATACAAATTAATATGGTACCGTCCTCCCATTGACTTTTAAAGTGATACAGACATTAACCTCCTGGCGTACAGTAGGTAGCCATGTCCATCCGGTCGCCATACAATCAGGAGCTGCATTTACAGGAATCACCGTCAAAAGTGAAAAGACACCGGCTCATGCGGGGTCATACAAGTTAGCTTGTTTTCACGCAAACAAAAGTAAACCTACTTGTATTATAACCTAGCAAATAATATAAACAACGTTCTGACTTTCCTATAACATTCTGTACCCCCTACCACCATCCTATCCGACAACATCTGTAAAGCAGATCCTCCCCAAGCCTCTCCTACGCCACACAGAACATGGTTTCCCGATCATCCTACCTAATGTGCCACCTCATGAAAGCAATACAACAGGGAACGCCTAATACTAGAAACTATCTCTACTCATACTTAATCAAATCACGAGGATGGCTGAGGAAACAGTTAGTATTTGCTAACAAGACGTTCATTTAACAACCTAATCGATTTTCAGACCACACAATGTTGGGTGGCGGCCTCCAAGGATGTGGGTCAACGGGTGTACACTCATAAGGGAGGGGCTCACGTCGTCAGCGTTGTGTATGCATTGTGGCCTTGCAACTCATCAGAATTTGTCTATTTACTTTCCATGTCGATACAAGTATCCGTCGGGAAGATGAGAAGTCCTACAAAGACTAACCATTAATAGGCGGTTACCACAGCACGGAAAGCAAAGGTCCACCATGCCTACTTCGATGAAGTGCTAAATCTGCGGCCTCGTAACCTCCTACTCGACAACTATCGTTGATTTCGTGAATAAAGATCCTTATTAATGGCAATACACCAACAAGTACTCCCTCACACGTGTGTATGTGCGTAGGAGTGTGTGCGAGTCTGCAACAGCGTGTAAGTGGGACAGGGTCAGCTGGGCCAGGTTCACACACAGGCCCAGGGACGCGACGCTGCTGCTGCCATGGGGGAGGGGGGGAGTAAGTGGGAGGTGGTTGCGGAAGAGAGACGGAAGGTGGAACAGTTGTGCGAACAGCTGACGGGACCCACCCTAGTGGAACGGGAGACAACACAACGTGAAACGACGGTCACATAATCAAAATAAAAGAAGTAAAAAAAAAAGCTGTAAACTAGCTGCTAATCTCAAATTCAGTATATTTCTTTCCCTAAATAATCATGATCTAACCCAGTCGATTGGATGGCTAATCACTACAAAATCATGTACGAGCCCGCGTGGCGACAATCAGGCGCAGCACTTGTTGAAATCCATGCCAAGGCTGTTGCGTCAAGCCCTCAACAAACACTGGAAACCGAAGACTGTCGCTACTGCTATGGCCAATGAGAAGCACTACCTTAGTGAAGCAGAGCTTTCCATGTCCTCCACAACTTATTATCCCTCGTCAAAAAAGATCTTTAAAATTTACGCACATGGATAATACACTAACTTTCGAAGCTAAACCATAGCTAAATCCTTTTAGAACTCATCCCGTGATGCTGAAATGCGAGTTTCACTAACAGCACTAGAGACAGGCTGGTGCCAAAGTCACCACACTACAAACTTTCTCTACTCCACCACAACAGCTGCAATCCCACTACACGGCATGAA